>NJDD01000890.1:192270-202472 GCA_002245505.1 Calephelis nemesis
AATGATGCATCTGGAACACCATGGTGTGTATAGGACACGATCATATCTTACCACCAGGAGGACAGAGTGCTTGTTCGCTGACCTTGCACTTAGAAAAAAAAGAAGAAAATAGTAGTTCGACATACAATCTTCTCTTTTTTATCTTATATTTAGTCCCTTCTAAAATAGCGTAGCATTTTTTATAAAGTAGGAGTATTCCCAAACAAACTTCTCCGATAGCTTTCTACTAACTTGCACTTAATACCAGTTTCCGAAACACTAATCTAGTGTGTAAAGTAAACCGAACTCATGTAAAACAGCTGTTATGTTATTAATCCTAGATTACAATAAACTGTCATTTCGGAAACTGGGGGTAGGAGTACTTTTATTAAATAAACGTAAAAATGTTGACCTTTTGAGGCCCCAGTATTTTTGAGGCCCTAGACGAACGCTCATTCATCTCTCACTAAAGCCGACCCTGTTGAATATAATCAAACGGAAGGTATTACACGGAATATGAAACACTTCCTGCATATATTTCCTTGATGTTTCATTTATCTTTCGATTTGGTCAAGGCCAGGATAAAATGAATTGATTAAAATTCTGAGAAACCAAAATATAAGAAGGGGATATGGGCGTGAAGATACTTTTTTTTTAAGTCGACCACGTAAACAAATAACGAGTATTTTCGTCGATTTGACTGGGATTCCATTATCATATCCATACTTGGTAAAAGTGAAGCTATCTCAAAAGTGCGCTATTTCAAATGAAAAATCAATTTTGCAATCCGTTTGTAAATGACGAAGAAATCATGTTTTTTTTTACTGGTGGAAAAGTGCTTTCCAACAAAAATGGGGTTTTTCCAATTTTCTAACTAAACAATGTTGCTCGGGATAGGATATGTGCCCGGTTGGCGATAGGGTTGCCACTTATCATATTGTGGGACTTAGTATCTTCGGCTAGTCGTGGGTGCCCTCTTCGGAGATATGGGCGTAAAGATACTTTACTACCTATATAAATGCCTAGCTCCGTTAGGTATCCAAGTCTCGCAGTCAATCGGTGTTATTAGACATGTACGCAAACCTCTCGACCAATGCGATGGTTTCATTGTTGGAAAAAACCCTTCCTTTTGAAAAGCTATGATTTAAAACAGAATTATGTATATCAATTAAAGGAGCGAAAACTTTGTACCCCTTTTAAGCATGGATGAGTTTGAAATTTGCATATTTAAGTTTGTATGTAGGAGTTTGGAAAGTTAATATTTTATGTTATAGCTTATTAATACTCGCGACTTTGTATGGTAAAGGTTTATAATGGGAGTAATAAGTAGTATGGGGTAAAGTACGTAGTGCGGGAGCCCAAGCGTAAGTTTTTTGTAAGTAAAAAGCCATCGAACCAGCATACGGCTTTACTGTAAGATATGGCCCATAGGTACCATACTTACTATAGGTGCGTTCTGCCCTGGGGCCAGGGTGTTAGGCCTACTGTGCAAGTCTATTCGCAACGCCTGGACATTGGTTCAGCAGTTTTTGTGAGAAGTAGTAACAAACAAACATACAAACTTTCGCATTCATAATATTTGTATGATTTTCTTAGTGTAGAGTGGTACTGTTCTTAGTCTTTTGCAACTATGCCATGACGGCGACCTGTTTGATTGACATATTTCCGCCATTTGAGAAACTTCGAATATCTAACAGTATCAATAATTGACTGACGCACTATCGTATTTTATCAAGTGCCTGTAACTATTCTTTTTACGTTAATAACGACACACTCACACAAACATGTGCATCGACAATGCCACTAAACGGTTTTCGCGGTGCTGCAGTAGCGATTGTCACGGTGAGATGGGTTTCACGTTGTCGCTTTTCCCCGTGTTGATTGGTTGGTTGCCGCCATAACGTCAGTGCTTGTCGTTGACGTGTTCCGACTTGCAGGATAAGGTAGCCGATAATCTTGCTTTTGCTCGAGGTTGGACATCCCGGCCTCAGGTTGGCAACGCACCATTACCACCTTTGGTGTATTCGGTAATTTTTCTACCATCAGGAAATCTGTCTGCTTGTTTGCTTTTCAATATCATAAAAATACTTGTTTCCGCGGTCTTACGAAAAATGACACAAACGAATTCGTCTTTTGGGACTTACCGTCACCCTGAGACTATCTACTTATATTATTTGTAAACTACGTAGTAACTGACTGGTAAATATTAGATTGCAAGTCCATTCTTTCAATGAAGTAGAAGTAAACATTTTGTTAACAAGGCTTAGTGTTTCCCCCGCGTTGGTCCGGGATCCTTTGTAGAATAGACCATCTGCCTTCCTTGCCAGGCAGCTCGTAAAAGGCGAGCATAGGCTTACCATCACTAACACCGTGACATCCGACTAGGTGGTAGAGTTTGGCAGCGACTCGCCCGGATTGGTACCACCGCCTTACCTATTCCTACCGCCATAACGTCATGACGTGTTTTGGTTCGGAGGGTAAGGTAGCCGGTAAACTTACTTTTGCTCGAGGCCTAACATCCCGACCTCAGGTTGGCAACGTGAACGTCTCTAGGCGGCGTGAATTTTTTACCATC
This sequence comes from Calephelis nemesis, assembly GCA_002245505.1. Lineage (NCBI taxonomy): Eukaryota > Metazoa > Arthropoda > Insecta > Lepidoptera > Riodinidae > Calephelis > Calephelis nemesis. The sequence continues at coordinate 194,825 of NJDD01000890.1, forward strand.
AGGAAATCCGTCTGCTTGTTTGCATTCCTATAACATAAAAAAAAAGTTTCCATACTGTACCATGTTTGTTCTATGCTTTAGAGTCCAGCGATACTCAAAGTGTGTTCCGCGGAACCCTAGGGTTCCACGATACCCCTGCAAGGGTTCCACGAGAATTTAGAAAAAAAAATTTAAAAATCCCTCTGGTCAACTGTTCTAACGTGGTGTACGTAGCACGATTCACAAGGCGCAGTCGAACTTAGTTGCCTGGTACGATTTTACTTTGCTCGCGACCGCCGATATCTACTTGTGAGCGCACAGCCCCTTTCACAAAAGCCGCCTTTGAGAAGTCTGAGATTAGATGCTATAACTGTGAACAAGCCACTTTCGACTCTAACTTTGAAAGGGTAAAGCCGAGATTGTTTACATCGCTTTTTATTTTGTATTTTTATTTATCAAAGGCGTCGACTCGAGCATTTTTGAGAAATTTTGAAATCGAGGCTATGACTATAAATACGACGGTTGCGCACCTACACTTAAAGCCCGGTGAAGTTGTAAAAACCGCGAGGTTGGCAACACATTAGCCATTCAAAAAAAAAACCTACACTTAGTCAGTCGACGATTAGCGTTCGAAGCGATAAGTACCTACGTGCTACAAACAAAGTGTTTATTGTTCTAGTGCTGTGTTCTGATTGTATGTATCAGTTTTGTACAATTATTTTCTTTTTTGGACTAAACTCTTCAACGCAGTAACGATCGTGAATTATTTTGACCCCACCATGCTGATAAGTAAATTATTAATAAAGAAGAACGGAACGTTGACTTAAAGGCGTTCAACGTGATGCAACAACATCTTCTAACGAAGCCATTACCGATCAAGACCATTATTCAACGACGTCAAGTTCCACGGTTTATAGGCGAAAAAATGGAGTATGATGAATCATATATCAGTTTCAGATTTGTTGATTCCAACGGCTCACCTCTCTGCATGTTATGTAGTAAACTGCTTCTTAATAGTTCTGTGGTAAGTTGCGTCGATATTTAGAAACTGTACACCCCGAGTCTAAAAAGAATAAGGAAATTTTTCCACGTAAAAAAGAGCAGTTATTGGAAATTCAAAAAACTATGATGCATGTTACTCAAACTATCAGTGAAAAGGCCACAGAGGCACCATATTTAGTTAGCTATCGCATTGCACAAGCAGGTGAAGTGCACACTGTCGCTAAGAATTTAATAAAACCATGTGTTTTAGACATAACAAAATGTATGCTCGATGAAAAATCTGCAAATCTCTAATATGCCGCTCTATCTTCTATATATATGTATATTATATCTTTTAATGTGCCGCTATCGAACGATACTGTTTCACGGCGAATTCATGATCTGGCAAGTTACGTCAAACAAGAACTGGTTAAACGTCTATAAAAAAACACGATTCGTCTTGCAAATAGATGAGTCTCCTGATGTAGCTGGTCTGGCTATCTTACTGGTTATCGTGACATATCAATATGAAAGTTCTTTTGAAGAAGACATCCTTAAGTGATCACCGCTGGCCACAAACACAACCGGAGAGAAATTTTTTTAATAAAATAAACGGAAAATTTGAGGAAAATAATCTCAATTGGAACGACTGCATTGACGTTTGTACTGATGGGACCAAGGCGATGACAGGTAATACAGCAGGACTAGTGTCACGAATAAAAAATAAAGCTCATCATTTAATTCCAGCCATTGTATCCAGCATAAACAAACACTTACGACGAAGCAAATACCATCAAATCTAAAATTAGTTATGGATGAAGCGGTAAAAATAATTAATTTTATCAAATCAAGACCACTACAATCCCGATTTCTCTCATTATTGTATGAAGATTATGGCAGCAAAAGTAAAACACTGCTGCTTCATACAGAAGTGCGATGGCTGTCTAGTAGTCTAGTATATTTGAACTTCTTTTAATTTGAAAGACCGTTTGTCTTATAAAAATTGGTTATTTCGACTTTCTTTTATGGCGGATATCTTTAAAAACTGAGCGATTTAAATTTATCATTGCAAGGTAAACAAACAACAGTGTTCCAGGCCTGTGACAAAATAACTGCCTTCAAAAGAAAATTAGATTTTTTGGATTGATAATTGTGTCAGAAAGAGAGAAATAAAAAACTTTACGTCACTCAGTGAGTTTGTTAACGATAACGACTCAGATATGTTCCAAGATGATGTATTTGAAGAGTTGGGCGAATATCTCACTTCGCTGCGTGCATCTTTTGAGAAGTATTTTCCTGGAGAACAGAACACGAAAATGAAAATGATTTCATGGATTCATAATTCTTTTTTGTCAAACTTATAAAAGCCGAAAAGCATCTCGAACGAGAAGTATGAATCTCTTTTAGAAATGTCACCAGACACATCTATGGAGTCACTTTTGAAAACGACGCTTCCCAACGATTTTTGGTGCAGAATCCGTGTTGAATATCCAATGCTTGCCGAAATGGCTCTCAATATTCTTCTCCCGTTCCCGACAACATATTTGTGCGAAACAGGATTCTCAATATATGCAGCCACAAAAACAAAATACCGCAATAGACTGGACGCCGAACCTGATATGAGACTTAAATGTCTTCTATCAAACCTGATATCAATCAATTGATGAAATATAAAAAACAGTTTCATACTTCCCATTCATTCGATTTTTTTATTGTTTTCTATTATTATTATAAGTACTTGCTATGTAACTGTTACATTGTACTTTAATTATGCTTTAATTAAAGAATACCGACACTTTCAAAACTATTGTTTTATTGTAGGGTTCCGTCAAGGATTTTGCTTTCAAAAAGGGTTCCGTCACCCAAAAAGATTGAGAACCGCTGCTTAAGACGTTCATTGCACGCGCTGCTCGAAATGTAAATTACAAATAAAGTTTTTTATTCTTCATCATAAATGATGTTTCTACAAATACCATGAAAAATGATTGAATGAATTTGAATGAATGAATGAATGAATGAATACACTTTATTATGCACCAAGATTTACAAAAAAAAATACACACTTTTTCACTTATAATAATATTTGATTTAGGTGCACAAAGGCGGTCTTATCGCTTCAGAGCGATCTCTGCCAGATAACCTTAGGGTGAAGGAGACAATTTAAGTTATTTAAAAACTAAGGTAGGGCTTCACAAAAAGTACATTAAATATACATACAAATAATAATAAGCACAGAATTACAAAAATACATATATCATACATATATTACCAATAAAGTAATAATAAATTAAATAAATAAATAATACATATATATATATATATATGTAAATAGTATGATAATAATATACATACATAATGTATGGAATGCACAAACTATACAGAGAGAGAAAAAAAGAAGCAAAACACGAAGTTAAGGATATTACTCTAAGTTGTATTCTGCGTATTTAAATAATATTTTTTTAATATTTTTTTAAAAGACCATATGCATTCAGCCTTCTTAATCTGTATTGGCAATGAGTTCCAAAGACGAATAGCCTGACACGTAAAAGAAAGGTGGTAATAATTATAATAGTTTTGGGTTGGCACGCGCAAAGAGAGATTATCCGTCGATCTTAGTTCCTTGAAATCATTTTTTAAAAAAATGGAATCTTTCTTTTAAGTACATAGGCGTACGGAGATCAAATAAAATAGAGTACAGGAGACAAAGAATATGTAGATTCCGACGAAGGCGGATTGGCAGCCACTTGAGTCTTAACCGGTACTCAGAGATATGATCATATTTATGAAGGCCAAATATAAACCTGACGCAAAAATTTTTAAGACGCTCAAGTTTGTTAAATTGCTCATTGGTTAAGTCAGTATAACAAGTATCTGCATAGTCAAGTATGGATAGAAGTAAAGATTCCGCAATCGCAACCTTGGTAGGATTACGTAATCTCTTTATTGAATTCCACGCCCTGAAAACCTTTTTGCTAAGCTCTTTTAACTGATGGTTCCACGATAGTGTTTCATCAAAGTAAATACCCAAATTTTTACCGTTTTCGTGTACGAAATGTGGACACCATCAATTAAAATTTGTGGAGTATTTTGGAGTCAATTTTCGGAATAATTTTAGCGCCACCTATAATTATTGCTTGGGATTTACTTGGATTTATGGCTAAACCATATTTTTTACTCCAATCCGCTATTTTGGACAAATCATCATTTAAATTAGAGATAGCAAGAGAAAGGTCATTAATAGCCGCTTGGGTATCTCTGCTCTGATCGTCTGCGTACATGTGAGCGATGGAAGATAATTGGTTGGTAATAGAATTAACAAATATTGCAAATAAAAAAGGAGATAAGACACCACCTTGAGGCACACCAACAGAGCAAGCTGACCAATCCGAGCAAATATCCCCCGCCTTAACTCGTTGTCTACGTCCCTCTAAATAACTTTGAAACCAGTTAAGTACTGTTGGAGATATGTTATGAGATCTCAGGAGACTTAGCAGTATTTGGTGATCAACGGTGTTAAAAGCGTTACTAAAATCAATTAAAGTTAGTACTGTGAGCCGCCTGTTATCCATACCAGAACGAATATCATCGGAAATCTTGACGAGGACAGTAGAAGTACTATGACCTAGACGAAATCCTGACTGTGCGGAATTAAGCAAACCATTGGAGGTCATATAATAAGAAAGTTGCTTATAAACAGCTTTTTCTAAAACTTTCGACAGAAACGGAAGAATAGATATTGGACGAAAATCGGATTGAGCTAGAGGATTGGACTTTTTAGGGAGCGGAATTATTTTGGCTTCTTTCCATTTATCAGGAAAAGTGCCAGTGTCAAGGGAATGGTTAAGGATATGGGATATGATAGGAGAAACAGTTTTAAGGATAGGGATAATCATCTTACGGCTTATATCGTCACAACCCACAGCATTCGAAGGAATAGATAATATAAACTTCTCAACAACACCTGCAGTAAGTTCTTGAAATTTAAACGGAGGGGAATCAGGTATTGGGAGATCCGAAAGAGAATTTAATGTCACTAACTTCTGTTTACTGTCAAGAGTACACGGAGGGCAAGAGAAATATTTATTCAGTGCATTAATATCTATATTAGACGTGGTTGTTCTCAAGTTTTGTTTCCCAACTCCTAGTGATTTCAAAAACTTGATTTTGATTGAATTTGAAGAATGATTTTGAGATATCCAGTTTGATATTACTTGCACTATGTTTTTTTTTATGACATTGGAAGGCAAAAAAGCAGACGGATTTCCTGATGGTAAGAAATTCCCACCACTTAGAGACACCAAAGCTGGTAATGGTGTGTTGCCAACCAGAGGCCGGGATGTTAGGCCTCGAGCAAAAGTAAGTTAACCAGCTACCTTACCTGGCACAGGAAGACAGATGGTCTATTCTACAAAGGAGCCCGGACCAACACGGAGAAAAAATGTATTACATAGCTAATATATGCATGATATTACAGAACTCTCTATAGACGACGCGTACTCCACTTATGCCTATAATGAACGAAACGTAATCCAAAAGATTAACTGTTAGTAGTTCGCACAATATTAACGAAGCGATATTCATATTAAAAAAATGTTCAAAGTTGACTACCAAAAACGAGCAACCGTAGTTAGATATTTTACTATTGATACAAATAGTTGTTGTTGTAGTTATCATCCGTAATCTAAACGACTCGTTTCCTAAATATAGGAACCTTGCATTACCCAACTGATTTCCAAAATTTTCAATACTATGATCAACGAAAGGTTCCTTAGTATCATTTATCTATTAACAATTACGTTTGTTGTATGGGAGCGCTCCTTTAATATTTACTTCATTCTTATTTAATTATTTATTTTTAAAAATAATAAACAAATAAATATTCTGTGAAAATTTGAAGCTTCCATCTGTTATCGTTTTTAATATTGAGATACATCATACTGAAATACATCATTTGTGAAAACTTCAGCTTTGTAGCTATCACTGTTCATGAGATACAGCCTGGAAACAGACAGCCAGACAGCGGAGACTTAGTAATAGAGTCCGTTTTTACCCTTTGGGTACGTAACCCTAAAAATCATTACACCTTTTTTTTATAATATTGGAAGGCAAACAAGCAGACGGATTTCCTGATGGTAAAACAATCACGACGCCTAGAGACACCAAAGGTGGTAATGGTGCGTTGCCAACCTGAGGCCAGGATGTTAGGCCTCGAGCAAAAGTAAGTTTACCGGCCACCTTACCCTCCAAACCAGAACACGTCATGACGTTATGGTGACTGGAATATGTAAGGCGGTGGTACTAATCCGGGTGAGTTTCTGCGAAACTCTACCACCTAGTAGGATGTAACGGTGTTAGTGACAGTAAACCTATGCTCGCCTTTTAAGAGCTGCCTGGCAGGAAGGCAGATGGTCTATTCTACAAAGGAGCCCGGACCAACTCGGACCATCCGTTTGATAATTACGTCACAACGGCAGTAAAATAATATATAATATATGAATAAACTCTAAACTGTTTATTGTCCAAATAATTATGAAACATCTGTTTATTCATTTGAAATAGTTTACGCGTTATTAAACGTAACAAACGAGTTTCGCGTGAAAATTATGTTTTCAATAGTTAAATAATGACAAAATATTAAATTCAAATATGTTTCAAATGGTTGAAAACCGGAAATCTAGTTGATTGTTACTTTGTTGTGTGTTTAAATTATAAGGTAGTAAAATTAACAGTGTTTGGAAAAAAATTAAAATCTCTTCTTTCGTTAGTATAATTAGTTGGTATGGGAAAAGGGGGCTTACTATGGCAGGATTTTTTCTATGTTGCTAAATGTCCAATTATAAGAGCAACTTCATTGTTTATATCATAAGATTGTTTTTTTCTGATGACAGTTAGATTATGTGCTATTGAATTAATAATATTGAAGTGTTCATGGTTGGGCCCAAAGTCGTAATGTAAATTTTATACATATGATAATATTTTTTGCAGAACAACGCTTGCTGGAAAATTCGCAATTTACTTTTTTATTGATTTTCTTGCAAAAAAATTTAAGTGACGAGATATCTATACATCAAGATTTTTTATCACCATCCAAATTTTTTCTAGGCATAAAGCATATATGAATAAGTCCATCTATGAAAATAAAATATGTATCTAGCAGGTAGCTATCTAGCATGTCAGAGCACTCAGCGCGTAGGTACGGTACTTTGTAGACGACTTTGCGATGTCATATCTTAATATTTTAGTATTGAGGGATACTAAAAGAAAAAACACGTATTTAATTATTTTCACTTAAGATCAACATATTAAAATTTGGATGGTGATTAAAAAATCAGGGTGTATATTAATACGTGATGCCAAAACTTTACCTTGAAAATTGCGCGGACGCAGGAGCATAACACTTGGCGCACTTATAGTTTATGTGTAGAAGTGCAGAACTCTAATATTTTTTAATGATAATGTTTAAGAAGTGCATTAATTCAAAAAGTAAAACTTTACACGTACTACACACAAACTAACACACAAACAATTATATTGATGATAACAATAAAAGATCACAGTTGGCGCAGAAACTCTAATCATACAGTTTGAAAACAAACTAGTTGGTCTTGGGAAATGAATGTCCGCTGCTGGACATAGGCCTCCCCCAAAGAGCGCCACAGCTCACGTTCACCAGCCGCTTGTATCCAGC
>NJDD01000890.1:208967-226999 GCA_002245505.1 Calephelis nemesis
TCGGTGGTCGTGAGTCCCCTGGTTATGCCTCTGTCTAACTCTATGGGGATAGAACCGTGACGATATTAAAGCAAATAATAGTATGTTTTACTAGTGTATAGATTCTAACATATAAAATTAGTTAAATATACACCGAAATAATAATAAATACAATTCTTAAATATGTCCTAGTATGGTCAAGACTGGCATGAGACGACACCATCGCTATAAAGTAATATAAAGTAATAAAGTAATTTTACTAGGTAATTAAACCATTAAGTAGATGCATCACAAGTGTCTGTTGTGGGTAACGTGGAAAAAAAATGAATTTGAACTTGCATGTGTGCCAAGTTGGCGATAGGTTTGACAAATATTACGTTGTGAGATTTAGTGTCTTTGGATTGTCGTGGGTGCCCTAGTTGTGTCTCTGGGGTACTTCGGGTATAATATAGGCATGAAGATACTTACCTACTTCGAAAAAAACGGGTTGCACTCCGGGAGTGCCAGCAAAATTAACATTGTGCATTTTTGATATTTTGCATGAATTGCTTTAATTATCGGTATGAAAGAACTATCATATAGATGGTAGAATACAGTATTCATTTATTGCGCTTTCGTACACAAACATGACAATACGAACATTCGCGCAAGTGCCCTGCGCTGTCTTACGAATCAGATCACGTGACCTGACGCGAATTTAGAAGATTTTACGCATTCCAAAGAAGTGCGCAACGTCGCTAAAGAAGTTTTCACTTCAAAAAATTTTAAAATATATAAATTTATGTGTATAAATAAAGCTTTTCCTTAATATTATTCTAATCCAAAATTTTGTTTGCTCAGCAAACCGTAAAGGATTACAGTTTCAAGGTTTGACGGTCAGTCAAATAAGATTTTGGTCCGCCATCTTAAGATAATTTAGAAATAACATAATACGATCACTTTGTATTGAAATTGCTCCTAATAAAAAGGGTTTGATATAGCATTGGAAGATTCCTATTCATATTTAAATAAAAGTATGTTTTGTATTGCAAAATTTTGTAACAAAGATTCTTATTTTTTTGTGTTGTAGCTGTCGGGATGTGATAAATCCATCTTCAAGTAGCACCTACAAGTAAGTACTATGAAAAATGTTACAAAAATCGTTCTTTTTTGTGTTATCGGTGATGGGATGTGATAACTCCATCTTCAAGTAGTCAAATAGTATCATTCTTTGACAAATGTTCAGTTCAGTGTTCTCTAGCGCATCTATCATGGGGAATGCTCTGAGGAGTTGTTTGGTTCCAGTCGCTGATTTACACCTTCGGCCACCGCGTCAGAGCCTAAGGTACCATGCCCATTATCTTGATGCGTGGTAATCTACAACTGTGCGATTCCGAAGACAGTTTTTACCCCACACAACACCTTTGTGGAATCAGTTACCGAGGGCGGCATTCCCAAAAGATTATGCCTTAGGAACCTACAAGAAAAGAGCGTACTCATTCCTTAAAGGTCGGCAACACATCTGTGATACTTCTAGTGATGTTGATGTCCGTGGACGGCGGTGATCACTTTCCATCAGGTGACCCACTTGCTCGTTTGCCTCCTCTTCTATTAAAAAAAATGTTCCAAAAATGTTCCGTGCTGGTCCGAGTCTGCTATGTAGAATGGACAATCTGCCTTCCCAACAGGCAACTTGTAAGAGATAATCAATATTAGTTGACTCATTACCAACAAAAACACTGGTGGTACTACGCTGTGCTCCAACCGGGTAGGAATCCACCACCTTACCTATTTCGCCGTCATAATGATAGTATCATGTTCAGGTCCGGAGGGAAGGGTAGCTGGTGGACTTGAACTAATTGGCCTAACACCTCAACCAATAACAACGCACCTGGTCGAGTGGCTAGCGTACACGCCTAACTACATCGAGTAACCGCGAAGTTTGGGTTCGATTCCCGACGGGGGCAGATGTGATGAACATTTAGGTGTTTACATTTCCGGGTCTGGGTGTTTATTAAATTTATTCTGGTATCTATTTAAGTATTTCTATGTATTAGGATCGTTGACTTACACCCGTAACACAAGCATATAATTTGCTTACTTTGGGGTTAGATTCAATTTGTGTTACTTGTCCAGGTATATTTATTTAATTATTTATTAATATCTATTATGTCGAGAGCTATGCTCATTCGCTACCATATAACATAAAAAACCAATCCGGCTTGCAGAATTATAAGGTAGTATTTGATAATTATTATCATGCATTCAAAGTTGCTGGAGTAGTTTAGTATTACTCAAAAGTAAAGTCAGCAGTTATCATTTCGTTATAATTTTATAACTCAAGAACGGGCTCACCTGTCCAAACCAAATGTTTAGGCTTTGTTCGGACTATTTAGTAGATGGTTTATATGAAGTTTGCATAAAATCGGTCTAGCGGTTCTTCATTTGTCACATTTTATGTAAGAAATTAATTCAATAAAATATGGCGGATCATTTTGGTATTGTGCTGTCGTATTGAAACTATTTTCATTTGTTTTTTGTTTTGTTGTGTTATGTCATTCATGCGGTCAATGAATTATTGAATGACATTTTTAAAATACATAATTTTTTTTTACATTAGATTTTTTTTTTCGCCTCAATGGTCTAGCGGTCCAGGTGTTGGACTTGACTTCATGAGGTCCCCCAAATCGATTTCGATTCCCAAATCGGGCAAAAAAAAGAAAATTTCGTTTTTTTAAATTTTCTAATTAAAAAAAATATTGCTCGGGATTGGATATGTGCCCAGTTGGCGATAGGCTAGCCACCTACCACATTGTAGGACTTACTGTCTTCGGCTAGTCGTGGATGCCTTGGTTGTGCCTTATCCTACCTTTTCGGGGATATGAGCGTGTAGATACTTTACTTTACTTTAGGTTATACGTAGCGATGCACGTACCGGGCCGCTAGTAAATTATATAGTGAAATAGGGTAGAAACCAGTTGAACACAGAACAATTTACCTAAGTCAAAATGGGTGTTGTACATATTAAAGGACCCGGAGAACGTTACAACTTTATAACATGTCGGAGGTATATGTTGTAATATTAAGGGAGTTAACAACATTTTCTAAAACTACTCATTACTTTTTTTAAATCATAATATTAAAACGTAAAGCTAAAACTTTGGATCCCTTTTTGCGAAAATTACGCGGACGGAGGAGTATGAAATTTGGCATACCTATAGCTTGGGTATAGCAAAAGTCCAGAATATTAACATTTTTAATAATAATAATTAAAAAGTTCGTTAAATCAAAAAATAAAACATTACACATACTACTATACATTTGACACACATAAACAAGAATATTGATAACGTTAAAAGATCACAGATGGAGCTTAAACTATATTCATAATGTTTTAGAAACAAAGTAGTTGGTCTTGATAAATTCATTGGTCGTTCTCATCAAAAAGATAATTAATAACAAAAATTTAATAATGTCTTAATATTATGTTGTAATAATTTTGTATTGAACCACTACATAGTATAAAACAAAGTCGCTTCCTCTGGCCCTATGTCGCTTTATATGCCTAAATCTTTATAACTACAAAACGGGTTTTGATGCAGTTTTTAATAGATAATATTATATAGAATAATATTTCATAACCGTATAAAGATGTAGCGGGCCGCTAGTGACTTATAATTAAAATATTATTGTCGAATTTCGATCAATGGGTGACTATAGTTTTAGAAAATCTGATTTAGATTTTGCTTTTCCAATTTGCATGCGATCTCTCTGGCAACTAGGGCTCGTTGCAGTTTTTAATAAGCAAATATCTAATAAAAAAAAGGTGATATTGAAATAATTTGAGGAAGTTTTCCTTTTTAAGAACTTCTTAAGATGAGCTTTAAGATTAAAAAAATAAAATAAAAATCATTTATTAGGAATAAAAACTTAAGATCAATAATAATGAGATCGATGACAAACGCAAAAGTTTTAAACTGTGTAGCGCGAGTCAACGCCCTCCTCCAGGAATCTTACATTTAATTCCAAGTTACAATTTAATGATACAAATACAGAGGTTAACCTAGTCTAAGCTATTATTTAAATGAAAAGAAAAGATGTGTGTATCCGCGTATGTGTGTGAGTATGTGTGTGTGTGTGTTAATAGTATGTCAAACGCTGTATTTATGAATAAGAATCGAAACCATTTTAGAATGTCATTTTAATATTACTAGTGGTCGCCCGTTGTTCAAAATTAGACCACAATAAATTTTACTATCTTGTTTTCTCAAGACCAACAGCTTTGTTTCCAAACTTTTTAGTTCGGCATCTGTGATCTTTTATGGTTATCATCAAAATATATTTGTTTGTGTGTCAAATGCATGGTAGTGTGGGTGTGTGGGTTTTATTTATGGATACTTTATAAGCATTATTATTGAAAAATATTAGCGTTCTGCACTACTACTACTACTACTACTACTGTTCTCCGAGACATAAACTATAAGTGTGCCAATTTTATGCTCCTGCGTCCGCGCAATTCTCGCAAAAAGGGGTACAAAGTTTTAGCATTATACAGATATATACAGATTTCATTTGTGCATAAATAAGTAGAAATTTAATTTTCAAGACATTAATTCGGTTGCTTACTTACTGTATACAAACCGATTTGTTACTATAGTATACCGTAAAATCAGCTTTGTACAAAGAAAGAGTGCTAAAATAGGAAGGGAAAACAGAGACTAATACCTAGACATAAGTCTATTAAAACCTTCGTAGCTGTGAATTATAACAAAAATATATGTTTATAAATAAAAAGGAAAACTAGAAAAAACATTTTAGGTTTTCCCATACACACAGTACAATTGGAACTAAGTTAGCCGGAGTGCCTAGTTTCCTAATAAAAAAATTAAAATATCTAAATTCAAAAAAAGAGCGTACTCATTCCTTAAAGGTTGGCAACGCATCTGAGACACTCCTGGTGTTGCGGATATCCGTGGGCGGTGGTGACCATTTTCCATCAGGTGACCTTGACTCCTCTTTTATAAAAAAACAGCTAAAACCCATGAATGTGAATATAATAAACATTCCTGGAAAAGTTACATACATTGAATTTAATCCCATCCAACCAGAGACTTAATAAACTTCAAGGAAAGAGCATCACCCCTGTAATACGTCTGGGGGTTGCACATGCCCGAGAGCATCATTACTATCCATCATGTACTTTTATATTCTCTTTCATAAAAGAAAAATATTCTAAGTTTTATCATAATGTAGTTGACATTTTCGATTCTTTCATTAAAATCTAGCTGCTCCGCGAAATTCGTTTCACCAGTACTGTTTGTATGGGAAAACTTAAAACGTTGTTTTCCCTAGTTTTCTTTTTCTTTCTCATCTTTCAAACCTTTACTGGGCTTCCACAAGTAATTTAAAACTAAAATTAGCCAAATTCTAGACTAACAAACAGCAATTATTGATTTTTGTGTAGAAGGAGATAAGTATTATTTTAGTAGATATGTCCTGTAGATACGAGTACACAATTCTGAGTACCTACTAAATGAGTTCAACATTATTTATAGCTACTCATTAGGGACTTTTTTTATGACATTGGAAGGCAAACAAGCAGACGGATTTCCTGACGGTAAGAAATTCGAGCCGCCTAGAGACACCAAACCAGAGGCCGGGATGTTAGACCTCGGGCAAAAGTAAGTTTACCGGCTACCTTACCCTCCGAACCGGAACACGTCATGACGTTATGGGGGCAGGAATAGGTAAGGCGGTAGTACCAATCCGGGCGAGTCGCTACGAAACTCTACCACCTCAGGTGCTAGTGACGGCAAGCCTATGCTCGCCTTTTACGTGCTGCCTGGCACAAGAAGGCAGATGGTCTATTCTACAAAGGAGCCCGGACCAACACAGTGAACTTGCCATGAGTTCTTCATCATCATCATCATCATTCTATATCTGCCCGTAAGGGACTTGACGTGAAGATGTGTATTAGAAAATATTAAAAATGTACTTTGACTTTCGTGATCCATTAGCCGAATACAGGACCTCATGAAGTCTAGTTCAATACGGTGGGCTCTTCATAGTATCTTCTTCACGCCCATATCCCCGAAGAAGTAGCCAGAGGCACAACCCTACCCACGACTAGCCGAAGATACTAAGTCCCATAATGTGATAGGTGGCAAGCCTATCGCCAACCGGGCACGTTTCCAATCCCGAGAAACATTTTTTTTTATTAGAAAATTGGAAAAATCCAATTTTCTTTTTGTTGGCATTTTTGTTTTTGTTGCATGAGGTCTCGGTTTGGCGAACCCGAGACCTCATGCAGTCAAGTCCAACATCCGGACCGCTCGACCACAGAGGCGATTGGGCTCTTCATAGGGATCAAAATTAAAGCTTTTGTACTTTACACTGGGTCCTGTGTTGGTCTGACAAAACTTTGCAGATTACTGGGTTTCGTTGCAGCAAATACCGCCACAGTATCGTGAGTTGCAATAATACAGCTTTAAACGTAATAATGGCAGCCCCTAATAATTCTAAGGGTTTGTGGTATTCCGGCCGTAATTTAGTAGAGGCGGAACACGAAAATGACGGAATGACACGTAATTAATTATGCCTTGGGAATTTCGTTGAAGACGCATACTTGTAACAAATTATGTTTGCTTAATTACATTCAGCTCACCTGAGCCTATCATGACGTCATCCAAGATACAAGCTATTAAAGCATGATAGAGTGGGATCCCATTCCATCTTTTGACCAGATCCTAGATTTTACAATAATGTTTTATTTGACATAGACTTCATAATCGATATTTATGACGGGTTTATAATACTTACTGCCTGATGAAAATGCGGCTATAGACTGATATTTCCTAGGCTTGTGTTTTCGACTAATGCCCCGTTCCTATATTCAAGAAACGAGTCGTTTTGCTTACGAATGGTTGTTTTTTGTACGTATAGTATAAATTGGCGATAGGCTTGCCACCTATCACACTGTGGGATTCAGTGTCTTCGGCTAGTCGTGGGTGCCCTGGTTGTGCCTCTGCCTACCTCTTCGGGCATATGGGCGTGAAGATACTTTTTTTAATAGTATAAATTTAAATACAGTCGTTCGATTTCAACTGTTAAATTTTAATATTTTGTAAAACTAAGAGCAACGCTTCGTTACTTTTAGGCAAACTACCAATAGTTATATTGACGGATTACGGTTAGTTAATTATAGGAACCGGGCATGGCATAATTATATATTATGCCATGAAATTTAAAAACGGAAATTCAACAATTTTTTAGGCTACGTTCAGACCCTAGTAATATATATTTATAAAAATGAATCTTCAATCTACGTTGTCACGCGTCACGCCTGAACAGATGGACCAATTTCGATAATATTTTTTTTGTTGTGTTGCTTATTATCAGGATACGAATCTTAAGAAAATAAAAACTAATAAAATAAAAGGAAAATTTGAAAACAAACTCTTTAACCCGTACAAACTGTTAGTAGCTGTTAACGTTAAGCAATGCAAAGTTCGCCGTGTTGGCTAGTCTTTCATAAAAATGAATCTTCATTATGCATGGCCATCGCTTTTCACGTAAACAGGTGGACCGATTTTGCTAATTCTTTTTGTTGCACTAGTTATTGTCAGAAAAAGGTTTTTATGAACAGAAAATCCAGAAAAATTGCAAGCAAAATAGGAAAACAAATTATATTTTTTAAAAAACTAATAGTAGCTAGTAATGTCTAACGATACCAAGTTCTCGGGGTCGGCTAGTTTCATATCATTTGAGCGCAGTAAAACTGCAAAAAGTTTATTTCTGGACTTTCATTACTACTTCGCGATTTCATAATAAAAAAAACATCTATGTTGACGACACCATCAAAAATAATAAAAAAGAGAAGTAAGACAAACAACACAAACCAACAGCAAAACATTTTAAAAAAAAGTGTTTTACATACATCTACTCTCTATTCTATTTACTAATTCGCGCGTATCCCCGAATTTTCCAACTAATTCAATTCACATTACCCTAATACTAGAGTAATATATGGTGGGGGGCGTCACGATCCTCATGTTTAATGCAGCATAGGAGTTGAGACGAGATCTTACACGGAACGTTAGTCTCTATATGAGACGTAAACACATATTTCGGTAGATTGCGTTTTGTAAACACGGGTGCGACTTCACTGGTTGTAAGCTGCGTTTTTGGATTGCTTTTAAAAAAATACCCCAAAAAAACTACACTTTATAAGTGAGTACAGAAAAGCAAACTGTCAATTCTTCGTAAATTTTTACGTTTTTGTTTTGGATTATTGTTACCCGACCAATAATAAATGGTTTATGACTGTTCTTGTTTTTGAAAGGTAGGCTATGATTTCGAGATTGTTCCATAATATATACCTAATTATTGAGTTACATTTAATAATAGAAAATTTTGTATTTCTACTCGTAGCTGATGTGATACTGAAATTGAAAGCAGGCTTTTTAGGTTTTATTGCTCTTAAATTAAATAGGATGAAGTCCAATAAATAAGCGGACGAGTAATGTCTTATTTACATTAAAGTATTTTGTTGTATACATTAGGTATATAAGGTAAATAAGTAAAGCAACTTCAAATACACGGCTTGTGAATAAATGTTTTTATTCTATATAATATGAGTATTTACAAAAACATAATTATATAAATTGAGTTTAAATGATTAGATAATTGATGATATAAAAATTGTTATAAAATGCAACAACGGTGAAATGTTTTTTTTGTTATTGAAATTAACATTGATAATAAAGGGAAAATAAAAAATATATTTATAAAATTTTATAAAGACAATCAAAATTTGAATAATATCTATAAAATGAAAATATTGCATGCTGATTTTTACATTAAGAAATTTAACATAAACATTTAAAATTAACGAAATTTTGCACACCATATTTCTCGAAATCTCGAAAAAGCATTTGATGTGGTTGTGCCGTAAGGAACTTTCTGAACATTTTATCGGATGATGGGATAGTCAGGTCCCTGCTGCGTGCTGTACAGTCTATGTATTTAGATTGTAAAGCATCTTTGCGGATGGATGACAACATATCGCCTTGTTTTGATGTCAAAATTGTAGTAAGGCAGGGTTGTTTGTTGTCAGCACGGTTATTTGTTTTGTATTTGGATAAATAACATTAAAGGCTTAGGTCTATCATGAATGTAGGAATGCGTTTGGGTGACCAATTGGTGAACTGTCTGCTTTGTGCAGATGAAGCTGTAATTTTGGGGTCTAAATGACATTGTATACCTTGGTTGTGCCTTTAGCATGGATAGAAGGTACACCACGGATGTCGAAAGGAGAGTGTGTGTGTGTAGTGAAAATGGAGAGCTGGATAAGCTACTTTAAAGAAAAGTTTTGAGTTAACGTGCTAAATTCGCTTTGCATAACGCTGTTGTGTGGAAGCGAGAGTTGGGTATGTCACAAGAATCATAAAAGTATGAGGAATGCGGTCACAATGGGAGCGCTACGGAAAATCTGTAATGTAATGCTTGCGGACCGCATTCGTAACTGTGAGATCCGCGAAAGAGCAGGATTAAAAGAAAGTGTTGCTGTTAAAATGAGAAAGGGCATGCTCCGCTGTTTCTGAAATGTAGAGAAAAATGACAGATGAAAGATATTAATAAAGCAGATATACCTACAATACGAATATGGGTGCATGTAGGTACGCGGCGAAACCTATATATATTTCACTATCAGATCTCTAGGATATTATCCGAGGGTGGTGTCAAGATATTCCGAAACCGAGTGTTTATATGAAAAGGGAAAGGTTTATATAAATGTGGAGGAAGCCAGAAAGGTCTGTAAGGAACGTGAGATATGGCACTCGATATTCTCTGCCTACCTCGTAACGGACTTGGCGTGAACATATGTAAGTACATTATTCTAATAACAGACTATGATTTTATAATATTGCTATGCCGATAAATGTATGAAATAAAAATCTTAAGAATCACTACTACACATGTAACGAGATAAGATGAATGTGTATAAAAAGTTGAAAGTTCTAAGCAATTTGCGTCCAATAAGTTATATTTAAGAGTTACTAATTATTAGCGACTGTATAACTGAAATTTAGGAAACATTTGACATTTAGAAAGAATGTATCAAAATGAGAAAGAAAAAGATTTAAAATCATTCTATGTCAAGTTACATGTGATTTTATGCAAGCATTATATTTGTAAATGTGTGTTTTCTTGGCCTCATTCCACGTCGTAATAGAGCGATTGTATATTGGAGAATTAAATTGGCTTCTTTCTATATTGTTAGGACATCTAAATTAATTTCCGTTGGGAATTTAAATAAATTTGGCCAATATCTAAAAACGCATTAAAAAAAAACACCCGGTTGCTTTTACATCATCTAAAAACGCGACGTATTTAAACGAAATTCTTCCCGTATATTACAGGTCTCATAGAGAAGATTATACAGCTTTAGTATCAAGCGTTGTATGTTTTTGATGAATTACAACAATATTAGCTTTTGAGTACTATTTATATATTAAACTTGGTTGTAGATTAGCTTGGTGATCTTAGTTTATTATATTAGTTAATATCTTCTATACTATTTACATGTATAATACTTAACATTGGCAGATCTTCTGTACATGGCAGACAGAGACGACTTGACTTTACAAAATGTCTAAAATCATTTTATTCATTATGTCTATAGTCCAGTCAATATAAGATATAAAGTTGCATTAAAGACACTTTGCAAATTTATGTTTTAAAAACGTCATGGATGTATTATAATACATTCATGGTAATTTCCATTCTTTAGGGGGGTTGAGCTACGTCATAGACCTAAAATGCGTTTTTTTCTATTAGGCAGAAACAAAAACATTTGAAAATTGGCACATCTTTTTTATAATGTCGTAAAAATATAATTACCTATCCTCGGGAAATATACATATAAATATATGTGCATCATATCAACATGTTTTTATCTGAAAATTGGAAAAACTCAATTTTCTTTTTTTTTGTTGCCCGACCCGGGATCCCAACCCAGGACCTCATGTAGTCAAGTCCAACAACTGAACCGCTAGACCACAGAAGCGATTTGTTTATATTGAAATTGGTTTTATTAAAAAATATATTTAAAAAAATATGACCTTTCAAGGTAGCACTTTGGGGAATTTTGATGATTACCTACTCTAAACAATAGCTTTTAACTGTAGTACTCATGACGATAGAATTTGTTATTCGGCTCTTACGTTGTAGACTTAAAAATGTCTTGCATAATATACTGTAAGCCATTAATAGATAAATAAGTGTCCAAGAAAAAGGTGCACAAGTTTTATTTTTTATTAAGTTATATTTTTGTTAATATTTCAAATTATAGGAAAAGCTCAATAGATTTTTGAGGGATTTTTTAAAATTTTGATAGATACGAGATTGGGCGGTTTAGAAACACAAAAATACATAATATGCGGGGTATAAAAGTAAAAAAAACTTAGTTAAAAAAAGTATCGTAGTCACAAACGTGAAATTTTAACAGTTGTTTGTGCATAGTTATGTAAATAATATATCAAAATATCACCTTAAGTTTATTTTTGTTTCAGAATTACAATTTATTTCATGTAAAAAAGTAAATATCCACTTGGAATATAACTTTTCACAGGATATTATTACTTAAAATAGGTTATTTTTAAATACATCGCTGTTTACCAAATAAGCAAAATAATAATTATGCTTTAAGAGTTGTTAATTTTTTTATTGGTGACTTTTTATTTCTAAGTTCACACATATAGCAAGTTTTTACTCAAAATGCAATTAATGCAAATTACTCTATACAAATGAATTTATTTTGGCTAGACTACTACTAAAATCTCTACTATTGAAAATGTCATCCATTGTCAGCCCCACTCGACCAATTTAAACATGATTTAAGTGCACTTTTAGTGCAAAAAAAGCGACTTAGATTTCAATTAGTAAATCATTTATACATACATACATATAATCTCGCCAAGTCCCTTACGGGGTAGGCAGTGAGTATGGAGCGCTAGACCTCACGATTCTGATAAACCTGTCTGGCTTCCTCCACATTCATTAACCTTTTCATGACTCTATACACCACTCTCGAATAGTATTTGAGCGATCTGATCCTTGGATGTCAACTTTGGTCTCTCCTGGTATCTACATAAATCCACATTCATATTGTATATCTTTCATTTGTCAATGATGTATGTACACAAAAAGTGTTTTCCTCGACTTCTCTGGAGATTCCATAATCAAAATCAGACCTGGCGGCAGCCATCGGAAATAAGTTTTTTTTTTCAAATAAAAAAATAATTTAAAATCGGTACATACATAAAATAAAGTAAGAGGAACGTATAACCTCCTCCTTTTTCAAAGTCGGTTAAAAATATAGTGACAAAGTAAAAATGCAAAAAAAACTGACTTCTACTATAATCACTACATAGTATAAAACAAAGTCGCTTTTTCTGTCATGTGTCATGTTGTATGTCCCTATGAACGCTTAAATCTTTAAAACTACGCAACGGATTTTGATGTGGTTTTTTTTAATAGATAGAGTAACTCATGAGGAAGGTTTTTATGTATAATATAATCCATTAAATAGTGGACAAATACTGTTGTTTTTGAGGTTTCTAATGTGATGTCGCAAATAATTACATTTTTTCCGCTTACATTGCAAACGCAGGCTGAATCCTACGAGATTTATCAAAATAATGTACTAAGTATTGTACACAATGAAAAGGTCTACAGAAAACTCCTCGATGGTATATGTCTATCTCTTATGGATATCCCACAATAACATTTTTTTGTCATTTACTTTTTACGACAAATAATGACTAATATTCGAAGCGATTTTAACCAATACAGCATTAATCCTTATCCAATTAAATACCTTAAATACATTGTTGATTTAATATAGATCTATTTGGCCTTTTACAGCATCTGATTTAAATCAATATTTTTGAAGATGTACAGATTTAAAAATTGCGGAACGTAGCGTTTACGGCGACGCGGCGCGGCGGCAGCGTGCCTATAAATAGCGCGTCGGAGGCCGCGGATTTCCTTATAGCACATTTCAGTGAGTTACATATTTTAAACCCGTGCAAAGCCGGAGCGGGCCGCTATGTTTTTTTATAAACAACGTTCACAGTTTTTCTGTAGCGTATTTAGTATATCAGCATTGCACCCGTGCGAAGCCGGGGCGGGTCGCTAGTTATTATTATATATTATATTATTCATCACCATATCATGATTTAATCATTTATTTTTAGAGAGACAATTCTTGATTTTGAGTTGGTCCCATTAAATTTGGACACGGAGAGTAATATTTGCTTTATATTAAATATTGCTAAAATTTTGAAGAAACTCGACGACATCGTTTCGTTGGCAACCGCTAGTTAGATCGTTCACCATTTCATGTGGGACCACTTCAGAACTAAAAGAAAAACCACAATTAATAATAAATAAAATAAATATCCCTGGACAAATTACACAACTTGAGTCTAACCCCAAAGTAAGCAAATTATATGCTTGTGTTATGGGTGTTAGTCAACGATACTATTACATAGAAATACTTAAATAGATACCTGAATAAATTTAATAAACACCCAGACCCGGAAATGCAGACATCTAAATGTTCATCACACAAATGCCTGCCCCCGTTGGGAATCGAACCCAAGCCTCGCGGTTCGTCGATGCAGTTAGGCGAGTACGCTAGCCACTCGACCAACGAGGCGGTCATATGATAATAATAATAATAATTATGAGTTACTATTTTATAGTGTTTTTTTATGACATTGGAAGGCAAACATGCAGACGGAATTCCTGATTTTAAGAAATTCACGCCGCCTAGAGATACCAAAGGTGGTAATGGTGCGTTGCCAACCTGAGACCGGGATGTTAGGCCTCGAGCAAAAGTACGTTTACCGGCTACCTTACTCTCCGAACCGGAACACGTCATGACGTTATGGCGGCAGGAATAGGTAAGGCGGTGGTACCAATCCGGGAGAGTCGCTGCTAAACTCTACCACCTAGGTGTTAGTGATGGTGAGCCTATGCTCGCCTTTTACGAGCTACCTAGCAAGGAAGGCAGATGGTCTATTCTAGAAAGGAGCCCGGACCAATACAGGGAAGCCCGGACTAACACGGGGATCATGTCATGTAATTTTTTAATTATAAAAATCCTTTATGCTTTTATCCTATATCAGACATAAAATATGTCATCAAAGTATGTGCTAGAAATATTTATGATACTGTAAAACTACCAGCTATGCTCGTAAACTACAGTGAACTTTAGACGCGTCGTGTTGTCTAATTAAGATGAAATTTATGTCCCTAGACAAAGATGATGCGTCTAATTAAAATAAGTGTCTTATACTGCTGTTGCAACAAAATCTAGATCATTTTGCCAAACACAATTTTAAGTTTTATTACGGAGCTTGTTTTTTTTAAACGACAATTACAAACATACAACGACATACTAATTTTATTTATAGATTAGTTTTTCATTTTTTTGATGTCATTACCATCTAATCAGTCAAGTGCTCTTTAACTTATAATAATATCCCTTGACAAGTTACACAAACTATCTATATTAATCTAACCCCAAAATAAGCAAATTATATGCTTGTGTTATGGGTTAGTCAACGAATCTAATACATAGAAATACTTAAATAGATTCCAGAATAAATTTGATAAACACCCAGACCCGGAAATACAGACATCTAAATGTTCATCACACAACTGCCTGTCCCTGTCGGGAATCAAACCCGAGCCTCGCGGTTGGTCAATGTAGGTAGGCGTGTACGCTAACCATTCGACCAACGAGGTGGTCAATTATGATCATGTATGACAGAATATTAAAAACAAAAATTTCCCGTGCCGATCCGGAAACCTGTGTATAATGTACAACGAGAAAAAAACTGTCCGCCTTGTAATTACATCACAAATGCGCTAGTGGTCCATTATTTCGTCGCAAAGTTCATGGCAATTTTAATTCAAAATAAA
This sequence comes from Calephelis nemesis, assembly GCA_002245505.1. Taxonomy (NCBI): domain Eukaryota; kingdom Metazoa; phylum Arthropoda; class Insecta; order Lepidoptera; family Riodinidae; genus Calephelis; species Calephelis nemesis. The sequence continues at coordinate 223,920 of NJDD01000890.1, forward strand.
ACAAAATTTATGATTAAAGAGTTTATATGCATGTTGCATAACTATTAAAAGCATATTTATAAAATGACCATCACAAATAATGTATAACTTATTAAATACAATTACAATGAAAACATTTATAGTTATTTAAATTTAAAATAAAACTACTTTTAAGCAGTCGCTGAATTTTTATATAAATATCACAGCAAAAACAATTGTATATAGATATCTTTTGCTTAACTTTAACCATTTCTAAAGCGCACGCGCAGGAAGGTCTGAAACAGGAGTATTTTGTATTTTGGCGCTAGATCCAGTTGGTTGTATTCAAGACATTCTATGTTCTTTTTAGTTTTTCACCTTTGCAGTCTCACAGTCTGCTGTGGGATTTAACTTTATGAGAACAAGGTTTTTAAAAAAAGACAACGTTGCCGGGGATTGGATATACGCCCGGTTGTCTGCGGGACTTCGTGTCTTTGGCTAGACGTTAGTGCCCTGGTTATACCTCTGCCTACATTTTCGGGGATGGGTGTGAGATACTTTTTATATCGTCATATTTGTGTTTAATTTTTATTAACATTTAATCGTCTCATAATCTTTTGGATTGGATTTGAATTGTATTACTTATCCCCAAAGTTCCCAATACCATAGACCGGATAATATCTGGGATGTTAAAATTAACCTAATTGATATGTTTCTACGGAAACTTATAAAATAAACAATGTGTAAGCAAAAACATCAACATGTTTTGGCCTTAATCAAGCGGCCCATATCAACAATCCCTTGTTAATACTCGGTTTACAAATTAAGCTAGTTTTGTTATCAACTAAAATTTTTATCCCATTTATTCGAAAAACAACTATATTTTGTTTGCCGATGAAATTTTCATCCAAAATAACTCACTATGCATGCTAGCAGCAATGACTTGTTTGTCGATAAAAAATTGTATCGAAAAAAATCACTTTGCGTGCTAGCAGCAATGATTTGTTTGTTGATAAAATTGTTTCCAAAAAAAATCACATTGCGTCTAGCAACAATGATTTGTTTGTGGATAAAATTGTTATCCAAAAAAACTTACTTGGCGTGCTAGCAATAATAGTTTGTTTGCCGTTTGAATTTTCATGCAAAATAACTCACTTTGCTAGCACGCAACACTTTACAAATAATTAGGATGAATAGTTTAATTAAAAAGTACCTTATTTAAATATTTATATATTTTATATATGTGTAAACCGAGTATTAACAAGATTTGATTTGATATAGAATGCTTGATTTTTTTGCAACAAAATTTTATAAATATCGGTGATCAATTTGATGAATTTATATTTCAACGTGATATGTGTTTTCAAGATTGTATCTATTAGCTGTTTAACCGCAACTTCATAAGCCTAGAATATTAACTGCTTTAAACTAAAATGTTTTATCCTAAATTTCATACTACAAACTATTCACCCCGTGTTGATCCGGGCTTCTTTGCAGAAAAGACTATCTGCCTTCCTGCCAGGCAGTTCGTAAAAGACGAGCATAAGCTTTCTGTCACTGACCTGTGACCTAGTAAGATAGGTGGTAGAGTTTCGCAGCGACTCGTCCGTATTGATACCACTGCCTTACCTATTTCTGCCGCCATAGCGTCAATGCTTGCAGTTGACGTGTTCCGGTTCGGAGGATAATGTAGCCGATAAACTTACTTTTCCTCTAGGACTAAGATCCCGGCCTCAGGTTGGCAACGCACCGTTACCACATTTGGTGTCTCCAGTCGGCGTGAATTACTTATCATCAGGAAATCTGTCTGCTTGTTCCTTGCCTTCCATTATCATAAAAAAACTAAATTCGATATCCCATTACAATACCTAGATAGTTTATGTTAGAAAAAAATTTATGTATGAACTGGAGACTTTAACTACAAATGCACAAAATTTTATTAAAACCGTTCATGAGGTGTATTCTTCGAAGCGTAACAGAAAAACCGACTTACAAATTTATTTAGCATGGGTAAGCATAAATGAAGATTCTGTGATAATGTGTTACGGCTACGCTCTGGTTTTACGAACTGCCAGGCAGAAAAGAAAATGGTAACGCCTACTCCGAAGGCACAAACCAAAACTGGGAAAGTATGAAGCATTTTTTTTATGACATTGGAAGACAAACAAGGACACGGATTTCCTGATGGTAGGAAATTCCCGCCGCCTAGAGACACCAAAGATGGTAATGGTGCATTGCCAACCAGAGGCCGTGATGTTAGGCCTCGAGCAGAAGTAAGTTTACCGGCTTCCTTACCCTCCGAACCGGAACACGTCAACTGCAAGCATTGTCGTTATGGAGGCAGAAATAGGTAAGGCGGTGGTACCAATCCGGACGAGTCACTGCGAAACTCTACCACCTAGTCAGATGTCACGGTGTTAGTGACGGCAAGCCTATGCTCGCCTTTTACGAGCTGCCTGGCACAGGAAGGGAGATGGTCTATTCTACAAAGGAGCTCGGAAAAATGTAGATATTACCTTCCTAATCATGAGTTGGCAATGCGTCATTATCACTTTTAATTTATAAGCGATTGAATCCTACTAAATGCGAAAGTTTGTGAGTCTTTCACGCTCGAATGGCTGAACGGATTTGTCGAAAATATTAACATGACATAAAAAGGTAAGTTTTCACCAAATTTCGTTAAGAAAAAGAAATTTTTGTAAAAGACAAAAATAAAAAACCAAAAACTTGGTTTTTTGAATTTTTCACATAAATTTTGAGGTTATGTGAAAAAAGGGTTAAGACAAAAGTTATAGATCTTTTTATTACCTACAACTTTGCCATGTGTTTTTTTTCGATAGGACTTTTAGTTTTGCCGGAAATCAAGATAAACCATTTTTACCCTTAAACCCCCCCCCCCCTCCCACTTCCCGAACTCGGATCGACCGTAATTTATTTTTCCTTTCATTTTGATCATATTCTCCTCCTTTTCTAATGGGTTTCATCCTACTACTATTTTATTTCAATTTTTATTTTTTTTTAAAGGCTTCTACTCTAGTCTACGATAGCTGAAAATTAGTGCGTAGCAACGCTGTTACTATGTTATGGAAAACATATTTTGATACAAGAGCTGTGGAGAAGGG
>NJDD01000890.1:233711-244241 GCA_002245505.1 Calephelis nemesis
CCCCGCCTACCAGCCTCCACGACCAGCTCATTGGTGGCTAGCTTGCTCCTCTGTAAGTTGGCTTGGCATAATAAGTACTTAGTTTTGTCAACTGTGGCGCCTTTAGCAATATGCTATAGAAGATCGGGCCAGTCCATCCCAACGTTTTCTTACAGGACATTCTTCGCTGAATGCATTATGCTCTGTCTGTTCTAATTTGGCATTTACGCAGTTTTTGCATGACGGTGCAGTTCCCGTGTGCCAGTCTGGGCAATCAGTCCTAAGGTGGGCTCCTTCACAATGGCTGCATGAATCAACATCCACTTTACAAAACCGTTTGGTGTGACCATAGCCGAGACATCTCGTACATTACACCAGTGGAGACTGATCCTGTACCTTTACTTTTTGCAAATCTATGTGTAGCGAGCCTTGGTTTATCGCACGTCTCCAGATGGTTGGTGAGGTTTTTATAACAATGTGGTTTGTCAAAGGGTTTCGAGCTCTTTTTCTATATTTTATTTCTAATCGGTCCTCATCTTCTGTCAGGTTTTGGAAAACGCTTCTATTTTGGTTTCTGAGTGCTTTAATTACTTCTGTGTCATTATGTATAGAAAGGACACTCATCATGATAATCAGAGGATCTTTGTTCTTAACCTCTTCACAGATTAACTGTTTGCCAGATTTTTCTAGCTTCTCCTTTACTTTATCACGTTCATCCTTGCTTCCAACACTCATGATGATTTTCCGATCCCTTGCCTTCCTTATCTTCTCTACCTTGACCCATCCTTCTTTAGCGTCTATTGTTTCTCTTATTTTATCAAGTACTAACTCTCCCGTGTCGTTGTCGTCTTCTGAAGCTATAATGATGGAATGCAGCGTCTTCTTTTGTTCTGTTTTCGTCGCGTTCCTTGCCGTTACTCCGGCATAGGTTTGCGGTATCTGTTCTACTTTTTCCTCTATAAATTTTCTTAGTTCTTCAATTTTGTCATTGTTTTCCTGTAAGTTTTTATTTGTCTTCTCTAATTGTTCTAATATTACATCCTTATCTGTGTCTATTCTAATCTCTTTTACTCGATCTTTACTATAATCTTCTTTCCTTTCCTTGATTGCTTTCTCTAGTTCCTTCACTATCTGATACATCCTATCAACTTCCTCAAAAACGTCTGATTTAATCTCCGTCTTCAGATTTCTGGAATTGTTTAGGTGAAGTTTTATCTTCTTAAGGCATGACCTTGCTTCTGTGGTTTTGTCTGTATAAGTCAATTTTAGTGACGTTTCTGTGACTTTCTGAATATTTTTACTTAAATCGAAGTCCAAAGACAGTGACTTTTGTGTTCTCATTGTTGCAAGTCCAGGTTGGTTTGCTTTGGTAGTAGTAGGCGTCGCCCCGGTTTCTTTAAATGCCAAGGTAACGGTCTTTGACGGAGATATTTGTGCCATATTATTTTTGTTTACTACGTTTTTGGGGGTATGGAACATATTTTGTACTAAAAATAGAATTTAAAACTAAAAGGTAACAATTTTGTAATTTACTGATATAACTTAAAGAGATATGAGTTTTTAGAATTTTATATAAAATACAATACAATTTCAAAGGTGAAAAGATAGAATTTGAAATATAATATAAACACAGCTTAAAATATTAACGTATTATTACAAATAATTTTAAAACGGTAGTATTTAAGTAACTTTAGTATATATTTAAACTTAATTAACTTAGTAGGTAGATAGAAAAGAAACTTAATTAACTTAGTAGATAGTTAAACTTGCTTAAGACCACTTGACCTGATTGAAAATTCGTAAGACAGAGAGAAGTGTCAAGAGGAAGTATCCACCTCTTTTTCTATCGCTCGGCGAAAATGTATGCATTGCACCTAAAGCATTCGTGCAAAATTATTCTCCAACCATTCCAAAATATTAAAATGCTCAATATATTCAAATTTTCACTTCAACTGGCACTCACGGAGTACAAAGCCGTTTACTTTTTTGTTTGCTTTTATGTATGTTTAAATATGTAGTGAAATAAATTATTTCATGTGGCATTAGTAATTAACATGGCAGCTAAAATATGCTACCGATGATCAACAAATACACGTAACTTGCAGAAATTATTCCATTCCATATTTCCATTCAAATTGGCTGTATTGGCACACATTATCACCCAAAGAAAATTACAGAACTGAGCGTTGTTGTTATTGAGGCAGAAATAGTACATTACGTATCTAGGCAAACCGTTGTAAGACAATAGCAACTAGGTAATAACAAGTTTATGTCCCAATGAATGGCAATGCCAGAACCAAAATGTAACGATAATCGCTACCGCTTAGCAAATCGCGCCGCCCATCACTTAGACCATAGTGTCAAGGTTGCCTACGTTCATTTTAAATTCCATTCTTATTACACGAACTTTTCTCCCGAGTGCAGTAAAAATTAAGTATGCCTTGTTCGCGAACTCTACTTATCCCAAAAGAATGCTTCACCAAATTTTTAACAAAAGGCTCTTACTTAATACTAACAACGTGCATAGCGCGGGGTCAAATTGATGTTAGAAGGTTTTGCATTATGAAATAGGAAAAAACTTTATCGTGAATATCTGTGGATATTTTGTGGGCTTAAAATATATTTCCTGTCCTTGGGCAGAAAAATAGTACACTAACCTCTGGCAGTAAAAAAGATAGCCTAAGATTACATATTTGTCGATCTCGATTTCGCATTTGTCATTAATAATCTCGTAGGTAATCAAGAAATTTTATTATTTTATACCCTCGGGATGCAATACTGTTTAATATGTAATTATAAAGTGAAAAGGAAATACTACCTTAAAATTTTAAGGAACTTCACACGGTTTTTCTGGCGAACTTTAACTTAATTATTAAAGAGGAGGATTTATAAACTTTTTAGAATCTAGTACAGCATAGTATTTGCGGCTTTTTTTTCCTATTGTCAGTATGGTGCTCCAGTAGGCAGATCACTAGCTAAGATACCTGACTTCACTTAATAAAAAGAAGATAAAAACTAACTAGCGGAAATTATCATAAATTTACCTAAAATTATTAAAGAAAAAAACAAGAAAGCGTAGGTATGTTTTTAATCTTAATATATATAAATCTCGTGTCACAATGTTTGTCCTCAATGGACTCCTAAACCACTTAACCGATTATAATAAAATTCGCACACCATATGCAGTTTGATCCAACTTGAGAGATAGGATAGCTTATATCTCAATTTATGGTAAATAAATTACGATCTGAGCAAAGCCGGAACGGGCAGCTAGTTTTAAATTTACTGCAATGTTTTGACTTGGTCTCTGAAGGTTTTAATAGCAAAAATAAACGCTTTATCAAACAAATAAACACATAAAATAAAAACAATTCTAGAGCTTGAGATAAATTAGGTTAATGGAACAAGCTAGTTTTTGACCATAATATTCTAAAATATTGTAAACACACTCAACTTTTTATAAAAGTAAATCGAGATTTATTTCCAAATATTCAGATTTTAATGATACAAGCAATAAAATAAAATCTCCTGAAACGATATTGTACTTCTAAACAAAAGCACATTATATGTCTCAAAATACAGCAGATATCTCGACATCTTACCCGGAACAGTTGAAGAGACTTAAAACTTAAAATCCTTTGGCAAATGGCGCGTCAAACGTGCAATTTGCTTTCGTATCGCCAAAGTGTTTATATTGAAGCGAAATCAGGATATAGTAAACGTTCTTGAAGAACAATCGATAACATCAAACGAAACTTGCATGTAAATTTGATAATATCTACTATTAATACGAGTCGACTATTATTGGTCGAGTGGCTAGCGAACACGTCTAATTACATCGACCAACCGCGAGGCTCGGGTTCGTATCCCGACGGGGACAGGCATTTGTGTGATGAACATTTAGATGTCTGCATTACCGGGTCTGGGTGTTTATTAAATTTATTCTAATATCTATTTAATTATTTATATGTATTAGTATCGTTGAATAACACCCATAACACAAGCATAATATAATTTGCCTACTTTGGGGTTAGATTCAATTTGTGTGATTTGTCCAGGGATATTTATTTATTAATTTAAAAGAATGTTAACCAATTTTGATACACATAGTTGATTTGTGTACTTATCTTTTATTTTAAACTACTTTTACTATTTGATTTTGACATAGAGTTTTATGATATTTTCCCATTTTCAGGGAATAATAATTAACGATTTTCGTGTATCCACAAAAAAAATCAAAATCGGTTTTTTTATGATATTGGAAGGCAAACAAGCAGACGGATTTCCTGATGGTGAGAAATTCCCGCCGCCTAGAGAAACCAAAGGTGGTAATGGTGCATTGCCAACCTAAGGCCGGGATGTTAGGACTCGAGCAAAAGTTAGTTTACCGGCTAACTTACCCACCGAACCGGAACACGTCATGACGTTATGGCGGCAGGAATAGGTAAAGCGGTGGTACCAATCCGGGCGAGTTGCTACGAAACTCTGCCACCTAACAGACCTAACAGAATGTCACCGTATTAGTCACGGTAAGCCTATGCTCGCCTTTTACAAGCTGCTTGGCATTAAGGCACATGGTCTATTCTGCAAAGGTACCCGGACCAATACTGGGAAAAAAATACTAAGCCTAATTAAACTATGCATAATATCTCATAATGTGATAGGACAGAGCAGAATGTGGGGAATTTCCTTGGGAGAAATTTTCACAAACCCTGAAGTACGATGAATTTCATCCAAACATAATTTGAACCCGTAACCCTTCGCTGCTATTAATTTTTAGGGAGATTAAAAAATCACAAGTTCAACTTTAATGAAACCGAAAATAATAAGTCGTGAAAATATATTTTGAAATAGAAGGATCGTTGGACATATTAGCGTCAAAACGGTTGAAGAGATTTTAAAGTTTACAAAGTCCTTGGCGCAAATGGCACAGCAAATGTGCACTTTGTTCCTTCTCGTATCAGTGAAGTGTTATATTGCAGAATAATGGAGATATAGCGTTTAGAATGTGGATTGCGCATTTACATGTAGAGTAAGCAAATATTTGATACAAATTCATGTCCTTGGCTTCGCTTGAATCGATTAAGTGTTAATTTTGCTCTTCCGTTTTAATCAGATTTTCGAATAAAAGCTTTTTTTTACTATACGAGTAATGGAAGGCAAACAAGCATACGGATTTCCTGACCGTAAGAAATTCACGCCGCCTAGAGACACCAAAGGTGATAATAGTGCGTTACCAACGTGAGGCCGGGATGTTAGGCCTCGAGCAAAAGTTAGTTTACCAGCAATGTTACCCTTCGAACCAGAACACATCAACGGTAAGCATTGGACATTATGGTGGCAGGAATAGATGAGGACGAGTACGACGAGTCGCTGCGAAACTCTACCACCTAGTAGGATATCATGCTGTTAGTGACGGTAAGCCTATGGTAACGCTTTTTACGAGCTGCCTGGCAAGAAGGCAGATTGTCTATTCTGCAAAGGAGCCCGGACCAACACGGGAATTTACTAATTGTGATTGACCTCTTTTATAGCTTCTACTTTGCGGTTTTTATAACTTCACCGAATTTTGTGGGCCGAGCAGACTGCTCAGCCCAAACATAATTATTTAAATGGATTGGACTGTTTAACGTCAAGACAAGGTCTTTCTCCTGAGACCGTACCTCGACGTGCTGTGCTGCGTCCTGGTTACTGAGTGGCTCGATAGAGAGGATGCAACTCTTCGCTCGGAATTAGGTACCGGGTGGAAAAGCGTTCTTCGTCGCCGTGATAGGAGGTGACGGTGTAGTGTTGTGCTTGTTGTGTTTGATTTGGGAAGGAGGTTTGCGTTAGCATTCGTTTTCGGGTCAGCGGAATCTGATAGTATATGATGGTGTCTTCTAAATCTGGTGGGTATGTCCGTGTCCGGTGTACAATCACACGCAGGTGCTAACGCCAGGTTTGAGAGGGTAATTGAATTCGAGTCTTCTACTGTCTTCGTGCTGGTTTCATCAAAAATGATTTAGCCGTTCGCCGTCGTAATAGATTTTTTGAGAAAATTGTTATAACATTTGGTCCAACGTAAATCTGATAACAGCCTTTATAATACGACTAATATTTAAACAAATGACTTTACAAACTAAAGGATATTCTTTTTTAATAATTGATGTTAACTTTTTAACAGTGAAACTAATTTTAATGGGTATTTGAAATTTAGTGCATTTGAATGGTCCGTTGTAAGTATCCTTTGTTTTATTGAGTTCCTTGAAGTCATCGCTTTTAGTTAAATATTCCACTTAATAATACATTTATAAAGTATCCTCATGCCCGTATCCCCGAAGAATTAGGCAGAGGCATAACCTGCCCTGGTTGTGCCTCACATCACGATACCTAAAAATAACTCAATTTGTATATTTTTTTAATAAATTGATTTATTTAAAAAATCTTATCTTTACGGCCATATCCCCGAAAGTGTAGGCACCCACGACTAGCCGAAGACACTAAGTCCCACAATGTAAGTCCTATCGCCAACCGGGCATATATTCAATCTCGAGCAAGGTGTTTTTTATTATAAAATATGGGTTTTTCCAATTTTCCTCACAGAACACACATGTCACTGAAAATTGGAAAAACCCAATTTTCTTTTTGTTGCCCAACCCGGGATTTCACCCGGGACCTCAGGCAGTCAAGTCTAACAACTGAACCACTAGACCACAGAGGCGATGATATAATATAAGCTTGTATAATATGACTACAATTTTATCAAATGACTTCACAAAGTGAAGGATGTTCTTTTTGAAATAATTAATGTCAACTTTCTAACAGTGGAACTAATTTTAATAGGTATCTATTTGAAATTTAGTGCATTTGTATGGTCCTTTATATCCTTTGTATTACACCCTCCTTGTAGTCAACACTTTTAGTTAAATATTCCACTTAACGATACGTATAAGTTTTGAATTTTAGTTAAATATTTCACTTAATTGTAAATTTAAAATTTTTAATTTTAGTTAAATATTCCACTTAATCAATTAAGTTTTGATTTTTAATTAAATTGTTCACTTAATCATACATTTAAGTTTTGAGTTTTAGTTAAATATTCCACTTAATAATACATTTAATTTTTTAGTTTGAATGATGAAAATCGTGACTTCTCTACGCAGACGCAGTTATGGATAAAGGACTAAAGATAAAATAATTTCAAAAGCTAAAATAAAGCTACTCGTATTTCTGATTTTCTCGCTATAAAAAGTAAAAGTTTTCGAAAATTCCACAACAAATAAGTTGGCGAGGTCAAATAAGTTTGGCGAATTCTTAACAAAGGTTGTTCCATTTAATGAGAGAAATCTTGAAAGTTTTCCCAGAATTTAAATAACACCCTGTAAGTAAAGATCAGATATCTGCTGCTACTCGAAGGGGCCTGTGATGAATAGAAAAAGTTTCAATGTAGCTTTTAGGGGTTTTGTGGATATTTTATGAGGTTTTTAAATATTAGCCTATACAAGTTATATTATGAAGTGGAACGATTTGTTTGGATATTGTTGGAAAATTCTGAAAGTTTCCAAACAGCTTTTACCAAATAGCAAGTGAGGGTTTTTTGCAGTTATGTCTGTATAATATTCCTCAGATTAGTTAAAAGGATATCTTCACGCCTGTTTAAGAACGTACAACCGGAAACCCACGACTATTCAAGGACAGTCCCGCAAAGTAATAGGTGGCAAGCCTATCGCCAACCGAACACATTCAATTCAGGACAATGTCTTTTCATTACAGAATTGAAATAAACAATTTCTTTTTTTTTGTTGCCCTACCCGGAAATTAGACCCGGGCTATCAAGAAATTAAGTGACGGGTCGCTAGACCACAGAGGCAAAAAAAATGCATAAATTGCCGGAATAACCCCCAAATATATCCAGCTCCACAGAATATAGGTATATCACTAAACTCTTTTATTAGCACCAACAAAACACACTACTAAAAACGAAATGTTCGTTGAGTTTTTTGTAGACACACACACTACTAACACGAAACGTACTTTGATTTTTTAGTAGTGTGTGTATTGTAAGTTGCGATAAGTACGATTTACCCTCTCTGGTCTAGCGGTCCGGGTGTTGGACTTGACTGCATGAGTTTCCGGGTTCGAATCCCGGGTCGGCCAAGAAAGAAAAAATTGGATTTTTCCAATTTTCTAATAATAAAAAAATTTTGGTTGGGATTGGAAATGTACCCGGTTGGCGATAGGCTTGCCACCTATCACATTGTGGGACTTAGTATCTTCGGCTAGTCGTGGGTGCCCTGGTTGTGCCTTTGCCTACCTCTTCGGGGATATGGGCGTGAAGATACTTTTTTTTTCATTCATATTATGCCCCGTGTTGGTAAGGACTCCTTTGCAGAATAGACCATCTGCCTTCCTGTGCCAGGCAGCTCGTAAAAGGCGAGCATAGGCTTATCATCACTAACACCGTGACATCTGACTAGGTGGAAGAGTTTCTCAGTGAATCACCCGGATTGGTACCACCGCCTTACCTATTCCTGCCGTCATAACGTCATGACGTGTTGTGGTTCGGAGAGTAAGGTATCCGGTAAACTTAGTTTTGCTAAAGGCCTAACATCCTGGTCTCTGATTGGCAACGCACCATTACCACCTTTGGTGAATCTAGGCAGCGGAAATTTCTTACCATCAGGAAATCTTTCCAATGTCATTAAAAAAAATATATATATCACAATGTTTTTACTGTTTTTTTCCGCCATAATACGTAAGAATACTTTTTTTGACGGAAAATTGCAAATTAAATAATTTGATTTGGATTTAAGTATGGATTTCCCTAAAGTAACGCCTTCTTCTATCATTTTTTTTATCAAGGATTATTTTTATCAGACATCTAAAATATAACACAAAGAAACATGTCAGAGTACATTTTGTAACTAAAAATATAAATTTGTTCTTCTAACATACTGCTGAATGTACATTATTACATACATACCAGTTATTTTACAATACAAGCAACAGAAAATACGAAACGAATTTCTGTATAGTTTGGGAGTTGGAAGTAGACGTAATGGTCAATATCGTTTGATAGAATTATCTCCAACATAAGGGAAAGATATCAAAGGAACAGCTAATAACAGTAAAAAAACGTTATTGTTACTGCAAATCGTTGTGTTGTTTTTTCATTGAATTTTGTATTAGATTTTATTTTTCTTAGAAAGTTACTGGATTTTTAGACGAGTTTTGGAAAATGTCTAAAGTCTTATTTAATTTTATTGTCTCTGTGGTCTTGAGGTTCGGTTGTTGGACTTGACTTCGTGATCTGTCTCCGGTTTGATCCTCGGGTCAGGCAAATGTGTCAAGCAAAAAAACAATGTTGCTCGAGATTTAAAATGTACCTGTTGGCGATAGGTTTGCCAAATATTATAGTTTATTGAATGACTTAGGAGCAAAACACAGAAATGCGTTGCGGCGTCGTGCCGCTAAAATCGTCGGATTGCTTTGCGTTGCGGCGTCATTGACGTGTCTCTGCCATGGAACATCATAAAAAACTTATTGTTGTTCGGCAGTGACGCTACTGCCGATTCAAGAGAGCGGGAAAGTGTTTAGCTTTTAGTGTTTTTGGCTAGTTTTCCCTGGTTGTATCTCTGCCTATTTTAGTTAAGAAAGTAATTACTAATTATTCTTTTGTTCCTTGTTGTTTTATCGGTATGGTGAGAACATGGCTGAACGTGAATTTGATTTGACTTAGTAACAGTTCCTCCGTGTTGGTCCGGGCTCCTTTGTAGAATAGATCTGCCATCTGCCTTCCTGCCAGGCAGCTCGTAAAAATAACCATTAAAAGCCATTAATTATTGTGATTATCCTACGGACAATCTTGTAACGAACAAACAAAATGAACAAGAACCTACCGACATATTGATAACCTTCTTTTTGGAGTCTTTTTTATAATATTGGAAGGCAAACCAGCAGACGGATTTCCTGATGGTAAGAAATTTTAACATTGTAAACCATATTGTAAATTAAAAAAAATATTATTTACAAACAATTTTATGATGTAAATAAATTTAGCTGTATATACCTACCTAAACTACCACCGTCTCCAAACCTAGCCAGGTAGGTAATGTTAACAAGGAACTGGAGACTGACATGAGATACTTTTTATTTTTTGGTTTCTGAAAAAAAAAGCTAAATAATTTAAATAATAGTTGCCGGAGAGTTTTTTTTGTCATTTTGTCTCCTGATCAGCTAGGTTTGGAAACGGTGATAGTGTAAGGTAGATAAGGTAGGATTAAAATTTATCTATCTTCATTTTTTTGTAATAAATTTTAATGCATGTAACAATTTTAAGTAAGTGGTTTGATTTAATATTTTTATGATATTGGAAGGCAAACAAGCAGATGGATTTCCTGATGGTAAGAAATTCATGCCGCCTATAGATACCAACGGTGGTAATGGTGCGTTGCCAACCTGAGGCCGGGATGTTAACCTTCAAGCAAAAGCACTTAAGTTTATTGGGTACCCTAACCTCCAAACATCCGAAACACGTCAACGTCAAGCGCTGACGTTATGGCAGCAGAAATA
>NJDD01000891.1:11362-36781 GCA_002245505.1 Calephelis nemesis
AACAAGTGTATGCTTATAATACGATTACATATTATTTTAGTACCTGTATTTTATAAATCCGCTGCTAGTATTATTAATTGTTCTTACCAAATGTCGTTTTTAATCTTTGTCGTCTAAATTTATGCCAATACATAATATAACTAATAGCTGCGATTAATTGTAGTTTTCACCTTTACAGTTTAACAGATTTTTCCTATGATCACTCTATTAGTGTTTGACCTTACGCAAGATTGCTTTTGGCAAACTTACGTAAAGTAAATTAAAAGACTATATTCATTCATTAATATAGATATTTTGTCTTATGACTCACGCTTTTAACATTCCTTAACCATGTCATGCCTGTAGTATAATTACGTATACGTTTAGTATAATTATGTATTAGTACTTATAATTAAGTACTAAAGAATTTTGAAAACGTCAGTTAAAATTAGTAGCTGTCTTCTATAGACTGACCAGAACAATAACTTCATGCAGTAATCGAGACTACTGAGTGAACTGTCAATTGCTATCTCGCTCTATTTTGTGATTCCGCTATTAGCGTAGCTGTATCTTGTGTTGCCGGTCAGCGATTAGAACTCCTAACAAATATACTCATGTCATGACATGTTAATTTAGCAGCTATCTCTTATAAGCCCACTAGAAGAGTAACTTCATTCAGTAATCTCGATACATACTACCAATTGTTTTTTCGCTTCCTCCTGTGGCTCCGCTGTCAGTGTAGCTCTATCCTGTGTTGCCTGTTAGCGATGATAACTCCTAACAAGTGTACTCGGGAGCTAAGCCGGCGACAGGTTAATTTAGCCGCCTCTTCTCACCAAACCATTTAAATAGAATTTCATTTGAATTCCACGTACACTTGAATGGAGGAAGGAAGATATTGTTATTGGAAAACGTTTTATAAAATATAAATACCTTTAGTCAAAGGATAAGTGTAAAGAACTCTCGAAATTTCAACACGAGGCGTAAAATCTTAGCTTTCGATTGTTAACGAAAGAGTCAATTTTATTTATATTTATTTTCAACATTTGGGAATATGTTTGCTTGTATATCTGTCTATAACATAAAATAAATATTTTGTCTTTGATCAGTCGGTGAGGAAGCTTCTATAATATTGAAAGAAAAATAAGCAGAATTTCTTGGTAATAAGATGTATCTACAAGTTACCTTATTATAAGCCTTAGTACAGAAAAAATGTTCGTCGAAAAGGGGTTTCACTACAATTATTAGAATTAGAAAATCGTATACTTTTGGACCATACAAAAGGCACTGATGACGTGTCTTTTTAATACTAAAATGAAAAATCTATTACTTCTATTAAATAGTGACTAAAATTGAATTTTCAACCAATAATAAGCGGACACGTCATCTAGTAGCATGTTATCGGTAGGATGTCATTTGTCAATTTTAAACAGTGTTTAGCTAAACATGCATTTAAATATTTTTTTGTTATAAGGCGGCTACTTCTGTACTTCTTATCGTCGGCGAATTGTACTTTTTAAAATATATTTTATTATTATCTTTTAGTCAACCGATTTCATTAACAAAGTTGTTGTGTTGATGATGCTTACAATATAGTGAAACCGGTTGCCTAAAAAATGATAGGCAAGAAGGCCTGATGGTACGAAATTAACGCCGCCTAGACACCAAAAGTGGTAATGGTGCGTTGTCTACCCGAGGCCGGGATGTTAGGCCTCGAGCAAAAGCAAGTTTACCGACTACCTTACCCTCCGAACTGGAACACGTCATGACGTTATGGCGGCTGGAATAGGTACGGCGGTGTTACTAATCCGGGTGATTCAATGCGAAACTCTACCATCTAGTCAGATGCCACGGTGTTAGTGACGGTAAGCCTATGCTTGCCTCTTACGATATGCTTGCCTCTCTTTTCTTTTTCTTTTATGGATTATTCTGCAAAAGAGACCGGATCAACACAAAAAATATATTATGGAAAGTATAAAATATAAATAAATTGTATCACCTAAACACATTAATTATGTTAAGGCAAGGGTAGTAGTTGTTAGTCTTGTGTGCAAGTTTGATCGGCTGTTTCATCATCAAAATAAAAATAGGAACAAACGCTTATCATCACCCGTAGCACCACCAACTTCGTAATCTGAGCCTACGCGAGGAAAGTTCATAGTCTGCTTCAAATCTCTATTGCCGTACACTTGTAGGTTCCGCCTTTGACTAAAAAGCTTTCTTGTAAAAAAATGCAAAATTGCATGTTTCCATGTCAATTTTTTTTATAGTCAAAAAAACTAACTCGATTGTTGCAATTTAAAGTTTAAAAATGTTTGACCTTGGACAAAGATACTCGTATATGCTGCTTACCCCGAAACCAGCAAAAGAACTAAATGTGGGTAAAGTCGCAAGCGAAAGCGAGTAAGTTATATGTTTGATATTATGTCTTTTTAAGAACTTTTATCGTGCTTAGGATAAGTGAGCTTGGTCGTAAATAGCAGCGTAGAAGCTGGCTCCAGAAATTTGCAAACAGCCGACAGGTTTCTCACTATCTCATTACAAAAATAAAGTTGTCAAAAATAAAAAAAATACTGAAACGCTATTTTGATAAAGTTCATTACCCTGGCAGTTTCTGAAGTGTGAGCATCAAAACTGAAATTCACTACAACTGTAGCTTTTTTTATTATATTGTTCCTAGCTGCTACCTGCGGCTTCACCATTGTTTTCACAGGAATCCGTTGTGCGGTCGGGATTAAGAGTAGCTTATAAGTTAATCCAGGCCCAAATTTCAGACAAATATATTCTCCCATTCTAGCGTAATTTTGGTAAAACTCTGAATCAATGACACTAAACGTCACACCAGTGACACGCGAAAAAGATAAGTTGGTCGCAGTGTACTCAAAGTACGTCCTTCACTTATTTCGCAGAACAGCAGCTTTGACCAAATTAAGTTCTTAAATGGTATTTTTTTTGGACCGCCTCGTTGGACGAGTGGGTAGCGTACATGCCTAACTACACTGACCAACCGCGAGGATCAGGTTCGATTACGAATGAAGGCAGGCACTTGTGTGACGAACATTTAGATGCCTGAATTTCCGGGTCTGACTGTTTATTAAATTTATGGTGATATCTATTTAGGTATTTCTATGTATTAGTATAGTTGACTTACACCCATAACACAAGCATATAATTTGCTTTAGATTCAATTTGTGTAACTTGTCAAGGGATATTTATTTATTTATTTTATAAAAATGTTGCATTAATGACAAAATTCCAAAATAAACGAAATGTCAAACATACAGCTAACCTTGTCCATATTATCTTAAGTATCCGTCTACGGTGAAATTTTTCTTTTTAAAAATATGTTTGTCCTTGTTCTTTCCTATAGCATAAATATGACATCACGTTTGCCGTCATTTCCTTCGAGTAGAATTTATCTGAGCAGTGATATCACGCTGTATAAATAGGTTTGGGTGGGAATTCAGAAATATCACAATGTAGATCTGAATCTGAATTGTGTTAGGCGGATTGTAGATGGGATAATTGTTGCGATATACCGGGTTCTCATCACTGTCCCTTTGAACTTTGGGAGTAAACCTACATAACGAGACATGAAATTATATTATAAGTGTCGCTATGTAGGTATCCTATTAATATTATAAATGCGGAAGTTTGTATGTTTGTTTGTTACTTTTTCACGCAAAAACTGCAGAACCGAATTTCATGAAATTTGGGACAAATAGAGGGTAGCTTGGATTAACACATAGGATAAAAAAATATTCCGCTGATGAGCTAGTATAAAATAAAGTTGAAAAATAGATAGTCGCTTGTAAAATTAAGCAAAAAAAGGCTTCAGTCTTCAAACACTTTGCGCAAACCAAGAAGTAAACAAACTGAGGTAAATGATAGGATAATGATGTTGTCTTGTATAGTAATGATAGTAATAAAGAAAGCTTTTTACTTTGATAATACATTAGCTCTACAAAGCCTGAAAACAAGTAAAAGCAGTAAACAAAAGCAAAAGGTAGAATCGTCATGCCAAAACGTACAGATGATCTTTTACTATTTCATATTTGCAGAAGATATTATCTAGTTTTTATATTTTTTGCTAAAAATAAAAAGGCGCCTCTTACTCATTGGCAACACATCAAGCGAAATTCACTCGGTTCATTGTCTTTCAAAAAACTTAGTGACTCATCAATGTCTAGACTAAATTTAAAACCTATAATTTAAACTGTGGTAATTCTGGGCTAAAAATAAGCGCCACCGACATAGTCCAACTGCTTTTATTATAATCTATTATAAAAAGCTAACAGTGTCTACAAACAAAAAATAATTACCATTTCGAAACACTATTTTACGTTTTTACGATTACTGTACTCATTTACTTTATTTTAACATTCTATTAAGACCGTTTTTTTAACTGGGCTTCATTATAATATTTGAAATGGTATAATGTCTAATATTGTATCTGTTAGTGCACAATAAAATGTATTATTTCATACATCGAAAAAATTAACATATCAATTCTCTTTGAAATACAATTTAGATATATTTAGTAATGCACATATTTTTCGAAAGATTATGAAAAATAATAAATCTATAAACGATGTGACTTACATTTCGACTAACACAAAATACTAATATCCTAAAGTAATATTTAATTTGAAACACAAAATGTCATAGAGTGTCAGAACACAAATGAGTTGGTGACACAATTTCTGTGACGAGCGGTTGCCAAGATTCTGACTAATATGTTAGAAGTTTTATGACTACATGACTTGAATATGAATATTTAATTGAGCCATAGTCTAAAAAAGACTGAATGTATATAACGATAAGTTTTATGTGGTCATGTAAAGATTGCTAATATTGTGTTCCGCTATCTAGTATTTCGAGCGGCTTAATTACTTTAAGCAAATAACTTATCCTTAACAACCTTGACAATATGGAAGAATAACATCTTTAATATTAATTTATAGACAACCTGTACTTTTTATTGAATAAACCTGTGTGCTCCTAGGTATGGTCTCAGATCCGAACCTAAGTTGACCTGCATCGAGTTGAAAAGATGAAACATATTTTACAATAACAGAAACATTTATTTTTAAAATTAGTATAATAGAAAATTTGTTAATAATTGGTTGCCTAAAACTAGCCGTCGATATTTTTTTTAACAAAATGCAGTAAATGTGGCAATGTTAAGATAACAGGAAAATTTTGTAGTGTTTTACACTATAAGTACTTAAGTAATGAGCACAAGGGTTTGCCTGCTATTCACTGGGGTTGCCAGGTACAAAGAGGTATGCTGCTGCCAGTTACTTTTCCTTGATTGGTTTGAAGATTGGTTGTATGTGTTTACAAATAATACATTATTGAGTAGCTGTTGCCTATTACATTTTTCGACAAAATGAAAGATTTTTCCTCATCAAAAAGTACCTTCTATGTTGACCAGTCTAAATATACATACCATCATTTTATTGCAAATATATTTTGATTGGTAGGGTTGCCAGCAAAAAAAAACAACATATTCTGTCAAGTATTTTTTTATGCAAAACATTTTTATATGATTTCTAATGTACTAAATTTGTTACAAAAAGTGTTTTATTCTAGTATTAGCTCGGTGTAGGACGATTTATTTTCGGATCTTCTATTAGAATAAACCGTCTGCTTGTTAGCCTTCCAATTCTATAAAAAGGTATCCAAACCACTTGTCAAATTACCGCCCGATGTGTCACATAGACAGACAATCTAATGTTGGATCTCCAGATATATAAATCGAGTTCCAAACACCGCAACCGCATTCAGGTCAAATACATTTTATAAATACCACACGCATGTGCGCTTCCACGAATTCTCTAGTCTAGGGGATGGATGTTCAAACCAAATACGGAATGAGTTGTTTGTGGGTCATATCTAATTTACCTTGAAAAGAAACTACAACTGAAGTTTAGTAGTATTTAAATTATGCGCTTAGTCTTACACTTTTTGCTTTTTTACAATTTATATTTATATTTTTAAAATGGCTGACCTAATCTAAATTTAAGCAAAATTATTTCGTATAGATATCTTTAAAATACATTCGGATTTCCGAAGCTTGACGAATATAGCCGAAGCGCATTATTTAAACAGTACTACTACTTCTATTAATGACATAATTCAAAGGAAAACAATAAAATTAATATTGTCTAAGTCCGATTATGTAATAGTTAGTAAGCCTATCGCCAATTGGGCACATAATATCCAATTCCGTGCAAAAGTTATTTTTATTAGAAAATTTAAAATGCTCATCTATCGTACCCGGGACCTTAAGAAATCAAGACCACAGAAGCGATAATATAATATAACATACTATAAAATTATTAATTAGAAGCAATAGAAATACACGACAAAAGGAAAGACAAATATTCTATAGACAAAGAAGCAAAAGAAATAGCAAATTCTAAATGCAAGATCAAACAATTGTTACCAGACAACATGAACAAGATATTTACAAAAAGGAGGTTGGTGGAAAATGTCGATTATGTTCAGCAAAGGATGAAACTATACATCATATAACAATTGGGTGTAAGAAATTGGCTTGTCATTGCAACACGAAAAGACATAATAAGGTAATCCAATATATTTTCTGTCCCTTACTGCAAAAACATGGTGAAAGGAAACATTGACTCAGCTACAGGTTTGGGTAAAATGATGTTATTTTTAAAGATCCCACCTCAAACAGATACATTAATTCAAAGCAATAGACCAGACATCATTTAAATTGAAAAGATAATCAACAAAATATGTCTTATAAACACAGCAATGGCATCAGATTGAAATATAGGGCCCAAGACAATAAATAAATTAATAAATATCAACCTCTTACTATAGAAATAAATAGAATGTGGAATACAAACACAAGCAATAATCCCAATAATAATATAGGTTATCGAATTAGAAAGGAATTAAAAATTTCGCCACGGGACTAGAATTCTCAGTAGCTCAATTGGTTAGAGCATTCGTCGGCTTGAGATGAAAGGTTACAGGTTCAAATCCTGTCTGGAGAGAATTTTTTTCTTTCTTATAAATAATATATAGAATATTATACCAAGCTCAGGGCAATTGCTTAAATAAAAATACGTTGCGAGAAACGAAAATTATGGCCATTCTAAAATGTGAGTTTCATCTGTAATGATAAACTCATTTAGTGGGTACTCAGAATTGTGTATCTATAGGACATAACTACCCACGTTAACGGGTTAGAAAGGCATTAAAAATTTCGCCACGGGACTTGAATCCTCAGTAGCTTAATTGGTTAGAGCATTCGTTGGCTTGAGACGAAAGGTTACAGGTTCAAATCCTGTCTGGGGCGAAATTTTTTCTTTCTTTAAAAAAATTATAGAATAACATAGGTGCCACTAAATTGATGGGATATGCAATTTACATAGATATTGTAGTGTCTTAAATCGTATTGATATAATCAATACTCAATAATCATATTCAATCATAATAATCAATTGAAGACACCACAATAACAAGAAGTATAATGCTAAAATAAGTAGCTACTCATACCGCATCTCTAGTGGATAAAGCATAATTAAATAATGTCTTTGAAGAGGGGAATCCTGAATCTTCTTTTCCTTGAGGGTTTCAAGCCGGGATATTCAGTGAAAATAAAAAATTTCAGTGAAATCTAAAAAATGTATAAAATAAGAATATAAAACTTTCATTATTTTATATGATTGACAGGACAACAGACTACGTACTTGTTCTTACACACAGAAGACTTATGATCTGATAAAACTTAAAATAAGTATAATGCTAAAATAAGTAGCTACTCATACCGCATCTCTAGTGGATAAAGTATTATTAGATAATGTTTTTGAAGAGGGGAATCCTGAATCTTCATTTCCTTGAGGGTTTCAAGCCTCGACATTCAGCGACAATAAAAACTTTAGTTAAATCCAAAAATATTATAAAATAAGAATTTAAAACTTTCATAATTTTATATGATTGACAGGACAACAGACTACGTACTTGTTCTTACACACAGAAGACTTATGATCTGATATAACTCAAAATTAAAATTAGATATTAAAAAATACTTACAAAACGATGCAAACAAATTGAGACTTAAAAACCAAATAAAGGTTTTTAACCAAATTATGTTGGGATTAGCAGTTGAAATAAGCGAAACGTTATAAATTCTAGTATAGTATTAAGAAATACGCCATAAACTCTTGTGACACGGCTATACTTCGACGCGCTGGTTATCTCAGAGGAACGCCAGCCAAACATACCTAAACTACGGAGTGACAATCACCTGACAGGGCCGTCTTCTAACACAAAAACTCAAAACTGTATTTGACACGAATCTGGAAAAATCCAAAAACAGAAATCTTCACACACAAAGTCTCAAGTAGTAGCTAGTTTTTCCAACAATTTCAATGAATTCTCGTTTCTACTACCTTCATTTTAAAAACCAAATTTGTGTAATTTGGGATCTCGTATCTATTCGAGTAATAAAATTAAAATGGTAGCATCAGCGTTATTGAAAACGAGAAAAATTTCGAGCTCAAGCAATTTTCATGAAAGTCGGAAAATTGGATTATTACATAACCTAAGAATTTCGCAACATGATCCTGTACTAAATTAGGATTTGCGAATGTGCCAAATACTACACATTTGTACTTCCTGGCATATTTTAAAGGACAATTTGGCAAGACCTCAGAAATAGTAAGCCAATAATTTTTGTAATTATCGTACAAATTAGTTGAAATGGTCCTAACTTTAATTTTTGAAATATTCCCACTAGCATAAAATTTACACCTATTGTGTAAACGTTCATTAAAAAAATTGGTTATTTTTATTTTTGGTTATTTTTGGTTATAGCTATATGGCTAGGAATAGAAACAGTAAAAACCACATTTGACTGCTTCTATCCCTAGCCAGTCTGTAATTTTGGAATGATTAGAATTATGCACGAATTGCTTGAATTATCAATATGAAAGTATTGAAAGCTTTTTTTTTTTTTCATTTATGTGGTAGAATACTATATTCATTTATTGCGCTATCGTACACAAACATGACAACACGAACATTCACGCAAGCAAACGAACGCAAGTTGCGCCGTCTTACGAATTTGCGATCAGGTCACTTATTTACACGCGAGTTTAGAAGTTTTTACCCATTCCAATAAAAGTGCGCAACGCCACTAAAGAAGTTTTCACTTCAAAAATTTGGCAAACCATGTTAAAAAAAAACATCTCAATCTTTTTAAATTGAGCGTTACATTGTTTTTTCGCGATCGATTGCTAATCTACTCGTACTTAGCACCATCTGCAATTTGATTTAACTTGAGATGTAAATTAGTTTGTATCTTAATTATTATTAATTATTAATTTATTCTTAATTTACCAAAGCGTTATGAATAAAAAAGAATGAAAACGAATGAATGGACCGATTTAACTAATTCGTTTTTGGTGTATCAATTATGAACATGTGTAACATAACGATGTTTATAGTTAGGACAACGATTGTCGGATCAACTAGTTAACAACAAAATCGCCATTTATATAACAGATTTTGGTTGTTACACATATCAAATTTTTATTCTTATCCTTCTCAACGTTACTTCTTTTTTTATATTTATTTTTAATGTAATAAAAATTAGTTTAAAATATTGCATGCCATGCAATAGTCAAATATGTAAAACAAATTTAAACTATAAGAGCTAATGTACCTACCACGATACAAACTAAGAACCCTTCTTCCCGCTCCCGAAATTGCACTCCTGAGTCCGACCCTTCATCCAGGAATTCAACGAGTCTCTTTAGGTGTTGATCGATATTTTTCTCACTGGGATCATTCATTCAGTGACTTTTTTCAAACTTGACTTTTGTATTCCTTTTCGTTACTATGGTAGACTTGACTGTGTCCTTATTTTAGGAAGGTAATGAAGGAGGAAGACTTCCTAATGGTAAAAATGTCGCCCATATACAGCACTTCTGGTACTTACACTGTTTTTTTAATGTCATAATAGCATCAAATGGTGACAATTATGTCGTTTGAATGACTCGAATAAAAAATTCGCAGGTGGCGAAACTTTTTGTTCTGTAAAAATCAAGGCACAAGAATCTAGCAAGTTCTACATCGCGATAATACAGTTTCTAGCTTCGAAGCGTACATACAATTTCATTTTTTAATCAAACCTTGGTTTTCTGAGCAGTGAAACTATATTGGCTACGAAGATTTATCATGCCTCAAGGTTATTATAACTTCCGTAGTCCGTCTCCGTAAACGACCCATCGCATGTACTTATATTTTTAATGTACCAACTGACAAATTGAAAAACACTTTTGTTAAGACAAATCTAAAATTTCAACTTTTAAAATTAGTCTGCAGGTTAGCCATATAGTGAGATATAAGTTCATATTATTAAAAAAAACGTTATTGTGTCTTTAATTATTATTTGTATATGAAATTAAAACTAAATACTTATTCCGAGCTTGGGAAAACAGTTAAATCTCAATTATCTTGTAATTTAGTATTTTGTTGGAGATAGCTATGGCATTTTGTAACGATATGATCATTGCAGATGTTGTATATCGACAGCTGAAAAGAGAAACAATTTATTCACATCTCTAGGTGAATAACCTAGTTTTAGGTTGGCTAAACTATAAAAATAAAAACTATATTATGGAATACACAAATGTTGTGAATAAATTGTTTCAAAAATGGAAATCCACCAAGCACCGACGATAAGAAGATATAAAAACTAAAAAGATAATTTGACTAAGTACAAAAATGCAGTATTTTTAAAATATTTTTTATGTTTTTTGTATGTTTGTTACTCGATTATTCGGCAAATAACAAATTTCGAAAATTTGGTGGTTCTGTTTTTGAAAAGTTTTATTTTATCAGAGGGCCTAAATTTTATCTAGACCCAAAAATTAAGCACGAAACGAATCTTGACAACATTTTCATAGAACCACCTCGGGGTTATGACCTCCTTTTTAAGAAGTTATCACATTGCGAAGTGGTAACGAAATTGAAATATTTTTTTGCAGTTTCATTGCTCTTAAATTATTGGTATAATTTTAGTTTGCCTTAAAACGTCGATAAATACAAACCCAACATCCAAACACATTCATTTTTTAACATTCTAAAAGTTATCATATTTTCAATACTAGAATTTTCAACTAACACATTATTCAGTCATTATATAACTTTATAATATTTATATTCAAAAACCACCCTTCCTTTTAAAACTAACAAAATAAAACTGTATGTTTTAAAAAAATTTCGTTTTCGACAAAAAACAGCAGATGATTTTTGATGTATAACAGAAGATTCAATACATTTTCGTTGATATCAAAAATAGTTATGAGCAATAAACATTTATTAGAACTAACTAAACGGTGAAAATAATATGGAGGCCACTGCGACGGTCAGATGCTGTTGGCGACTTGCCAGCTATGACCTCAGTGATCAAGAGTTAAGATATAAGAGCTAGCGGTTTCCATCTTGAAAAGAAAGCCCGGAGCATAAGATTTCGCGGTTTTTGGTATAGGTCACCATCTCAAACAGGTTTGGAAATGTCTTTTCAAACTAGTGTTTCCGAAGAACAAAGAACGAAGAAGAATAGTTGTGTTTACTAGGTAGTAGGATCCTGCAACGACTCGCCCGGATATACAGGCACCACCGCCTTACCTATTCCTTCCGCAAAATGACGATGCTTGTCATTGTCGTGTTTCGGTTGGAGGGTAGGGTAACTGGTTTAATTACGCAGGAGGCTAAACATCCTAGCCTCAGGTTGACAACGCACCATTACCACATTTGGTGGCTATAGGCGACGTTATTTCTTACCATCAGGAAATCCGTCTGCGTGCTGCCTCCTTTTAACATAAAAAAATATACCTTAGATCTATAGATATAGAGAATTTCTACCAGCACATCCGTAACCTTTGACCCACACACGATTACCTAAAATACTTAACTTCCATGACATTGTGCTTATGGTTGTCAGTTATACAAATATTGAAGCAGTTTTTTGATATTTTGCAATTTAATCTTACAAAGTATTAGTTTGCGGTATTCTTCTTATCTTAGCAAGTTGGTGTAAGGTATAAGATTTTACGACTTCTATGTATTAGTTTTACATAGCTCAATCCTTGTTTGTGTGGATTCAGCACAAAAACTGTATGAACTCTATTCAATATAAATCCATTATTAGATACACTTTATGACAATTACCTGAAGTAATGCTTTTCCATTTTAATCATAATAATTTTAATATATAATATTCAATTTAGCTGAAGTAAAACGCAACCATGTCAAAGGTACCTTCTTTTAAATTTAATAATAATAATAATAATCTATATATATAAAAGAAAGTGGTGTTAGTTACACTACTTATAACTCAAGAATGGCTGAACCGATTAGGCTGGAAATATGTGGGGAGGTAGCTTAGAACCGGGAGAAGGACATAGGATACTTTTTATCCTGTGCGATTGAGAAAACCCTGAGAAAACACGGAACGAAGTTCGCGGGAACAGCTTGTAATAGATATTTGACACTTAAAGTAAGATATGGGTTGGAGTAAGCCTTAAATGAACAGTTATACTGAGGCTATATTTGGTATAAGTTATTCTTAGTATAGTTATACTATAAGTGGAAATTTTGCTTATTCTTAGTTTATTCATAGTAGGTACAACAGTTTATAACGTGCTTATTTGTAAGGCCGTTCTATATTTTAAGTAGCTTAAAATATATCGCATAGGATATATCGCCAATCGTTTATGGATTAGTATAGTATAGGTAATCGTTTTTCTATCAGTCTTATCTAGATGGTAGAGTGACATTTGTACTGGCTATAGGTACGAGCGTCGTCGGCTGAGAGCCGCGACTTACAAGGTATCTAGATAATAAAAGTACACTGCCCCTTACAAATATCGGACTTAAGTCGCGGACGTGACCTTGAGGCTTGAGCGTACGGACGTAGATGGTCTATTCTGCAAAGGAGCCCGGACCAACATGTGGAAAATGGAAGCCGAATCCGTTAGCCGTAAGTGGTCGTTAATATGTTTCTAACTTTAAACGCGTGTCGTAAGAACCAGGCACAATATTGCAACAGATGACATGATGTCTATAGACAACGGTTGTCTATGGCGATCAACTAAATGCTATTTATATGCCTACTAAATAATTTTATTCAGATTTAAAGTTAAAGCCTGCTTCTATTAATTATCTTAATGCAACATAAAAAGAAAATTTTCTAAAACCGAGTCTATAGTTTTCTTTTACCCATATTTCCGTATTTTTCTTAATCCTCTAACTGATACCCGATAATGTTATTAGAATATTAAGTCTATTATAAGTCTGCATTCAGAACTGTGCCGTTAAACTAATTGCCCTCATTAGAGACCGAGTTTTTAAGCACTGATCGTGAAGTTTTAAAACGACCGCTGCCACTGAGCGTTTCTGACTTTTATTATATTAAATAACCGTATACTTTTTCTACTAGCGAAGATATGGTGAATAGTACAAGTTTGTAGAGAAGTTTTGAGTTGAAAATTCTTAAAAGAGATGAAAGTGGCGGCTATTTATAAACGTTAAATAGTTTATTTTAAAAATATTTTGCATTTAATTAAATCATTAGTATGGTTTTTATTAATGATGTGACTCTAATATAGATATTGAAGGGTACACGAAAAGTAGGTGCTTGTTGCAAATTTTTAATTAGTTGTACCATTTACTCCGTTTCAATCAACTTTGAAAAAAGAGGGAGACTATATGTTCGACTCCTATATATTTTTTCAAGTACGTATAAGTGTCCTTAACATAAGATTGCCTGGAAAAGAGATCGCTATTTTGGCGATAAAGCCGTCTTTGTGTATCACCTAGTTTTTAAGTTTTTTTAAGTGTATTTATTTTTTAACTATCTTGGTGCACAATAAAGAGTTATTATATTATATTCTACGTATATTAATCGATTTCTGGAAATGATCTGTAACTTCTAAACCAATTTTAAAAATTAAAGATTTATTTGTTTAGATAGTGAACTTTAAGGATAGTATTATTGTAACCTAGTCTGGATCATCAGATCTACTGCTGGAATTTCAGATACACCAAAAAAATACTTAATTTTAGTCTATTTAGATGACATCGTTATTGAAATCAAAGTCGGTATTTGCCAATTTTGCCGTGCTGCAACTAGTCTGGACAGGGATCTAACTCTTTATCTATTCTTGCTGCCATAATGAGTGTCATATACTGGTTCAAAGGGTAGGGTAGCCAGCACTTTTGCGCAAAAATAGGCCTAACGCCTTGGCCACAATATAGCTACTCATCTACAATATCTATAGTGCCTATGCCATGTTAATCAGGGAAGCCGTATGGTTGTTCGTTAATTTTACGTTAGGTTATAACAGTTTTAATATAGTTATATTTAAGAACGCAGACATTGCCGTTCGTATTATTTGTTTTGTCCTTAAAAATAATAATTTCAAATATTTGATCATTTAAAACAGTCATAATGTCACTCAGCCCTCTTTTATTAACTTCATATGTAAACCTTAGAATTGGTAATTTAGGTAATTTCAAAGCAATCATTATTTATAAACAAACTGGTATTATTTGGCAAATTTCTGAAACAAATTGATCGCAAAAACAAATTCGTAAAATGTCACGAATCTCATGTCATTAGTAAGTTATAATAGAAACGGGAAAGTAATACAGTTCGAGGAATTGACAGCCGATGGGTCAAGAAAATCAAGGATGATTAAGAAAAATGAATGAAATACCCAGACATTCGACGGATACAAATGACGGGAAGCATCGGATAAAGCTAAATTTAGACCAGACTTATATTCTGATATAGTTTGGAAAAAGTTTCCCAGCTTAGTTACGTAGCAATAGTGCTTACTTATATTTAAATAGTTTATAAGAATCTCAAAATACTGAGTTTGCATTTAATTTAGCAAAAAGTTTAGTTTTGAAATTATTATAATCATAAAAATATAGTTTATTTCACATAGACAAAAGACATTTATGACATATCTATTTAGTTTTTGTATTCTACCACTGGATTGAAACCGCCTGAATCCTGATATTAGTAATTAGCATGGAAAGCTCTGAGTTACAAATATTTGTATTTATCAGACAAATGCTCGTCCCCTTTGGAAATGGAATCCAGGCCTCGTCATCCGCATGGATTGCGGTCAGCGCGCTTAACGAGTAGGCAGTCTGAATCTAAATCCAAGATCTTTTGAATGCATATCTTCACACCAAAAGGGATTTGTATTTCTATGATGATTATAAAATAAAGAAAAAATAATTAACACATTGAAAAGTAGCTTCACCCCCATATTTCCGAAAAGGTAGGCAGATGTACAAACAAGGCACTCACGATTAGCCGCAGGTACTTAGTCCCATAATGTGATAGGTGGCAAGCTTATCGCCAACCGGACACACATCCAATCCTGAGCAACATTTTATTTATTAGAAATTTGAAAAAACTGTTTTTCCTCTCGCTCGCTCCGGAATGAAACCCGGGACCTAATGAAGTCAAGTCCAACACTTGGACCAGAAGACCATATTTTCAAGGCGCTATACATACACTAAGGCAGTGTCTGCCGAGCGGTAGTGGAGCGACTACGCTACTAGCGCTTTGTTTTCGCTTTGGTGGTGTAGCGTTGATAGGTTTGGCCGAAGCCTAAAGAGAGCATGATCGCCAAAAAAAGTTTCAATTGTGATCGTAAAAGATTCGACTTTTTTCTCCTAGAAGAAAATGCATTTACGAACGACAGTGACCGATCGAGTGTGGGACTCGTTGGTTCAGCAGTATCCATTAAAAACCTCAACGTCTGCCTTCAGTGTGCAGAGTTGCGATATGATGAGGACGCTTGCGCATTTTCCTAGCAACCCGTCACCACTTGCCAGCCCTGCTGGCAACTTTCGAGGCGCAGGGCTTGTTGATACCAGCGCTAAGAAGCGCGTGGCTTGAAAATAAGAACCAAAACTACACCAAGCTGATAACAAAATGAAACCTGTTTTATATAAAATACTAGCTGCCCGTTTCGGCTTCGCTCGGATGGTAATTTTTTTACCATAAATTGAGATATAAGCTATCCTATCTCTTAAGTTGGATTGAACTGCACATGGTGTGCGAATTTTATTATAATCGGTTAAGCGGTTTAGGAGTCCATTGAGGACAAACATTGTGACACGAGATTTATATAATATATTAAGATAAATGTAATCATCCGATTAAGTGAAAGTAACTGACATCGTAGTACTTGTAAATGACAGGCAGCCCAAGGTGTATGTTTTCTACATTATAAATACAATGTATAAACATTCAGGATAAAAAAAATATTCTATTAATTGCAATATTTGATGAAAAACTTTATTTTAAACAAAAAAAATATTTTTTTTATTTATTTACAATTTCAGGCAACCCATTTCAATATTATTTTATTACATAATATTATATAATAATATAACTAAATAAATTTGAAATAGTTTTATTACATTATCAGCTCGACACGGGTCGATTTAGGGTCGAATCTTTGACCATGAATAAACTGAAAACAATTTCAAGTCTGATTTCATCGATCATATTAAAAACTAAGATAAGTAAAACTTACTTTACTGTAAATGAGTTTCCGAAATGTGTTGGATATTAAAATTCAGATGATTTACACTATTGGCAAATAACTAAACGATGTTTTTACGTTGATATCGTTTAAAATCGGCGGTAAAATTTAGACTAAATCTCTTGTTTTAAATAGTTTTACCTCAGTAAAATCTAACAAGATTCATATGTTGGTGTTAAAATTGTGATAAAATTCTCAAGAGCAATCCTGAGAAATACAAGAACAAAATTTTGTTATGTCGCTTATCACTTGGACCATGCAATAAACCAAACCAAGAACCAAAATGGAACGCCGAAAGTAATGAAAAATTTATAGTTATTTTGATTGAAGCCCGAAATATGTGTCTTAAGTCCGGCTTAAAGGGTTGGATTTTGCTTGTCTCTATATGGGGATAGTGTCAATTTTCTTTTATTAATCGAGATACTTCTGTTTGATCGTGTTGTAATGGACAATATCCATCTGAGGAGTCCATAATTAAATTACTTTTACATGGTCACCCCACATGAATCTTATACCTTTAAACGAGCAATTCTTGTATATATATATAATTGGAATCTCGGAATCGGCTCCAACGATTTTCATGAAATTTAGTATATAGGGAGTTTCGGGGGCGATAAATCGATCTAGCTAGGAATCATTTTTAGAAAATGTCATATTCGTGTTTCATTGTTGTTGTTAAGTAACGAAGTCCGTTGTTAAGTAGCGAAGTCAATGATTGTTTGCTTTGAGGTTAGACTTTTTAAATTTTCGTACTTAAATATAATTTCCAAAAAACACAATATATAAAAAAACAAAAAAAAAATACCGAGCAAAGCTCGGTCATCCAGGTACTGAAATTTAATGGGAGTAATTGTCCAAATGTTCATCTTAACGCTTTAGAATTTTTAAAGAAAGAAACACTTGTACTGTTTTACTTATCACTTATAATTTATTACTTTGTAATAAATAGCCTACCGGTTTTGCTTATACAGCATCATCAGGGCTAAAACTTAAACTACGTAGTAGTGGTGTAGTTTAAGTTTTAGCCCCGATGATATTTGGAAGTTTTACCAAGTGCCGACGATGTAAAATATCAAATATATTAAATATTAAATTTTTAGATGTAAAAAAAAATCTTCATACATAAGTAAGAATATAACGGCTTTCATGTCCTTTAGTTATTTGAACCTTAATACGCAGTACAGAGGAAAACAATGCCAAAAACATTACATAGGGATTGCACTATTTAAAAGTTATTAGATCTAAAATCAGGGTGTGGGTACCAGGTAAAACTCCCAAGAGCTTATGATGTAACTTATATTTATTTTAATTTATTTCTCATCACATTTCAAACTTACGATTATAAATTAAAAAAATGTGTATCTCTTTAAACAAGAAACAGAAGTAGTAAGACAATTCGAGTATTAGGTTAGGTAATAACTGTTGCCCGCGGCGTTGCCCGCGTGGATAACGAACCCACAGGATCATTTTTTAGGGATAAAAAATAAAATAAAACCTCTGTGTATGCTAAATGTCATAAAAATAGGTTCAGCAGTTTTTGCGTGAAGAAGTAACAAGCAAATAAACAAACATACAGACTCTCGCTTTTATAATATTAATAGCATAAGATGTAATGATTTTAATAAAGTTATGTTTGATCGAAATGGATGAAAAAGATTTAAAGAGTAAGAGAAAAAATAAAAATAATGTGCTTCATTTAGAATCAAATTCATCCTGTTATTCCATACTTCGATATTTTGTAGCAAAACAAAATAGAAGCGTACATATGACGTCATTCCGACCTAATTCCGTGAATGCGGCGATTTCAAGATCTAGGTTAAATTTGGCTAATGAAAAGTCTGTCAGCATGTCTTTAATCTCGCTTTGACACGAGCTATTTGAAATTAGCACCATCTGTTGATTAGAAAACAAAATAATGTTTTGTTTAACTTTATGAAGTCATAAAATTTAGGAAGATAGGAAACAGATATTAATTACTATTTAAAATTATTGGTTGTAATGAATAATGAATCTAGTGATAAATATATGCTTTGGTTGTTTGATGGTTGGAATGTACGTACTTAATCGTTTTTTTTACGCTTTTTCTAATTAATTTTTACAATAAAATATTTGCATACAACAATGTGGTAGATTATGGTAGTACTACTTACATCTTTTTGTCACCTCTTTTTAAAACACGTACACACAATAACAACAAATTCAGGCATGTTCAACCATTTGGTACAATCTTGTTTCATTTGAATTTATTATTTATCAAATAATATTATTAAAATGTCACACAACATGTGAGACCCTTTCTTTTAGTTGGTCTATGGTCGTCTTGCTGAGTTGTCACTAAAAAATACCACAACGATTACATAAACTTACTACATCTAAATTCGAACTTAATTAAGTTCATAAAAAAGTTTCTCAATTTGCTAAACATCCCAGTATCTGGCTCCGCATCTTTTAAATCTTTAGGTGTATATAGAAAACTTGTATTTTGTCTGGGAATGCCACTTTATTTTCCCCACAATCCCTTAAAACATATTTTGTAATTATATTTATTACACTTAAAACAACTGATTTTCGAAATAGTCCAGACTCCAAATCCTCCATTCATAATCCCCATCTGGTTATTGTATCGTCGTTATTGTAATTATTGTAACATTTATGTACCGCGAAAGGGTTATTTAGGTTATATTTTGAATTGCTACAAAGTAAGGTGGCAATGATTTTAAATTAAATTTTCCAGAATGGCATAAAGTTTTGAGTAGTGGGTTTCACGTATATTTTAGCGTTATGTATATCTTCTTGTTTACTTTTTATTCGTCATCCACGTACTATTGTTAAGCCATGTAGGTTTGCACATCCGAATGTGGAAATATAAAATCCGTTACTTTACTACTTTACTATCCAAAGTATTGACATTTTTGGTATTATTCTTTTTCCAAGACATCTAGTAATACTTTCTTGGGTCAGGTTTTTAACAATTCGCTTAATGACATTCAGACATAATACTCGTAATATGTTACCTACAAAATTTGTCTTTGTAGAACATGGCCGACCACACATGGACAACTTTCCTGCAGAATTTTTATAAAATATAAATTAACTAAAATATTTGATAACATAACATTTAAAAGTGTTTGTCTATTTATTGAAATTCTCGAAAAAAAATGTTTTTTAACTTCTTATGAGAATGTATATCGCTTTATTACGTTATGAGTTACGTCGCCAATATATCAGGGTTAGTTTAAGTTTACACTTTTGCGTGCTTCCTGAGACGCATACGTTTTTCTATCAGAATCAGAAATAATTGAAAAAAGTTATGTTTTTGTGTTGTGATGTGTTCTGTCGAATCTGCGGTCACTTACTGATAATAATCGTCATCGCCATTTGTCCTTTAATTTCCAAACTCATGGAGACTTCATCAAATAGAACACTCCAAAGGGCCAGGATAATTAAACTGTCTGTCTTATTTATAATCTCCGAAACAATTACGCAGGTCGCCATACATAATACAAAATGCACGGCGGGTAGTTGGAAATAATTAAGATGTTCATTTCTGCCTGGGATTTCATTGTATGATGGCTTAGAGGGTTTAATATAATAGGGAGAGCGCATTCATGTGGATTCATATGGCAAAAACGGAAGGGAGCTGAAATGACATCAATTGTTTATATACTTGCGATTCCATTTTAAAGTCGTTACACTTACTATTTTGGCTTAGGTGACTTCAATGCTTAGATTCCCATATTATGTCTAATTTCGTAAAATGTTTCTTCTTCTCAAATGTAAAATTACTTTTATAGGGTTAAGAAGTTTTCATTCAAATCTTTTCTCCACTAACTTTTTTTTAATTCCTGGAACTATGAGATAACTACTTATCCTTTTATCTGACACCAGTAACTTATTTGATCTGATGTTACCTTCATTTCATTTAAAATTAAGCTCCTTCTTTTTAATGTCATTTCATGTTGATAAATCGGATTAGATACACCTGTAACTTCAATGGTATTTGTAGATTACGGTTCTCTTTCTTTATGCGAGAGGTTAATGAATGAGCTGAGGGTCTCGCGATGTTAAGAGAATACCGTAGCCTATATACACCATATGTGTTATACAGACAATCCGACAGACATAGTGGCAGATGGTCAATTCAACTCAGTAAACTCGGACCTATGTCTATGTTGTCTTTTACATATATGTAGTTACGTAAAACTTGCAACATATTTTTCCCCGTGTTGGTCCGGGCTCCTTTGAAGAATAAACCATCTGCCTTCCTGCCAAGCAGCTAGTAAAAGGCGAGCAAAGGCTTACTGTCACTAACACCGTGACATCTGACTAGGTGGTAGAGTTTCGCAGCGACTCAGCCGGATTGGTACCACCGCCTTACCTATTCCTGCTGCCATAACGTC
Source organism: Calephelis nemesis (assembly GCA_002245505.1). Classification (NCBI taxonomy): domain Eukaryota; kingdom Metazoa; phylum Arthropoda; class Insecta; order Lepidoptera; family Riodinidae; genus Calephelis; species Calephelis nemesis. The sequence continues at coordinate 32,364 of NJDD01000891.1, forward strand.
ATGACGTGTTCCGGTTCTGAGGGTAAGGTAGCCGGTAAACTTACTTTTGTTCAAGGTCTAACATCCTGGCCTCAGGTTGGCAACGCACCATTACCACCTTTGGTGTCTCTAGGCGGCGAAAATTTCTTGCCATCAGGAAATCCGTCTGCTTGTTTGCCTTTCAGTATCATAAAAAAAAATTTGCTACGAGTAATACAGATATTTAACACCTAATTAATTTGCCTCAAGCTACTTATTGGCCCAAGATAGCAAACAAACACACGGCTCTCCTAATAGTATTAGATAACCGGCCTAAAGACAAAATAAAAATAGACGATATAGATGCGTCGCTGTTCTGTACTTGGAATGTTGGGTCTAAAAAATTATTTGCACTTGCATTTTTGTTCATGTCAATGGGCAAACTCTGTACCAAATTATACTCGTACTTTAAGGGTTGCAAAAGCTTTTAATAAAGATTATTATAGGGTTCGAAGATCCATGATAAGGATCAGACGGGAATATGGTAGTATCCTCATCACAACACATGTCTTACGAAAGATATGACACATGAAGTGAAACATTCTGATTACTGGCTGACATAGACCCACTTGTTCCTAAGTTAAATTTAATAATTAGTTAACGTGCAATTGGCGTGTAATTAAAAGAATTAATCCTGAAGTGAAAAGGCTAATGTGAAAATCTTAACATAATTAGTTCGATTATTAAGGTCTATATGTTTTTATTTATTTGTTTCATTTAAAAATTTGCTACATTTTACAAATATCGGTTTAATATAAGCATATATTATATGTAATATAGCATCGGTTTACTTGTAACTAATACCGTGACTAAGAGTACACAACAGATATTCGTGAAGACTCAAATAGGTTACTATCACAACCTTAACTTTTTCTCTTGCCATTACGTCAATGTTGAAAAAACATTATGACAGACAATAGACAACAGACAAGAAAAGACAGAGAATACAAGTTCCAAAATAATAGTAATTAAAAAGTATCTCCTAATTAATAATAGAAACTTCTAACTCTGCTGGTTTGCAGACTGGTTGGCTGCACATCTGACTGCTCAAGCAACCATCCTCGTGACTGCTTTTACAATATATAAATAATTGAAGTTTCAACTGAACGAAACAACAAAAGGTCGACAGAGGCACAGCCAAGACGAAGACCAGCCCCAATTATAACAGTACGGTATAAATTAATATTAATTAAAATAAACTAAACGAATTAACGAAAAGTTCGCAGAAACGGAGAAAGTCAGTGAAATTCAGTTTCAAATTGAAAGATTACTTCTTATGAGTTATGGATTCACTGGATGGGGCTTTCAAAATAAAGTCCTACAAATTTCAATTTATTAAGATACTATACATGAAATCTAGAGTTAAATTTCAGAAGAATATAATACATAATATATAATAAAATAATATAATACATTTATCGTTTCAAAATTTTTTCATATTATAGAAACATGATCTAAGCTAAATGGTCTAACAAAAGATTGACAGAGGTAAAACCAGAGACGAAGGCTTAATTACTACCTTCGTAACAGAACGGTATAAACTGATATTGATTAAACAAACTAAACGAATTAACAAAAAGTTTAGAGAAATGGAAAAAGTCTGCGAAATTCAATTTCTTAACGAAATATTACTTTTTATGAGTTACGCTTCACTGGATGAGTCGTTTTGGATTTGATGAAGTTGTGAAAGTACTAATAAGTATTTAATTGATTCCTTGCGTTAAATTTGTACAAGAATTGCGGTAAGAAATACCACACCTATGTAATAGGAGGCGAGCATCGGCATGGTTACTGATATCGTTAATATAACCAAGATGAGAATTTTGAAATTAGTCGCCGGCATTTTAAAATAATCTTGTATTTTACTATTGGTCCAAAACCTTGCAATTGCGGTAAATATCCCAGTTCCAAGTTTGTAATGACCATTTACAAACCATATAGGGTCCTACCAAAATAAATGTTGAAAGATTTAAACAAGGTGCAGTTTTTGTTTATGATAATGAAGGCAAACAAGCAGATCGATTTCCTGATGGTAATCACAATGCCTCTCTAGGCAGATGGCAAAGATGGCAGTGGTGCGTTGCCAACATGAGGCCAGGATGTTAGGCCTCAGGCCTCAGGCCCTCCAAACCGGAACCCGTCAACGGCAAGCATTGGACGTTTTGGCGGCAGGAATAGGTAGGGCAGTATATCTTATGAAACATATCCACATAAACAAGATTAGAATAACTTTTGGTTTTACAAAAGTTTTGTGGAACATACCTAAGTCAACAGACAAAACGAACTATAATATTTAAAACCCAAGCATTTGAGTTAAGATTTCGAAACACTGTGCAATAATTTGAATACCTGCTTTGGAAAGTATTTCTATGATGTCGTTTTGGAGACGTACATCTTTGAACACTGTGCAGTGATTTCAAATATATTTTGTAAATATTTTTTTTTATAACTGTAAATGAATTATAAATTTTTAATACTGTATGTAGACGTCGGCTGGATACCAAATTTAGGGCGCCTTCAGTTTGCCACTTCTAAAGAGAGATGTTACGTTCTTGTTAATAACTTTAATTTGAAGTAGTTCTATCTTTACTCAAATACCGTTGCAATTGGAAGATTGCTGTTACTCAAATCAATAAACGATGTTATTCAATACACCAAACATTAAACCTCCCATGTTTCTAAAGATTAAGGGAAAGTATCTTTCGTGCCACATCTATATTTTCTATATCTTTGAAGCTTCGCGTTTCAACATCAAAGTGTTGAAATTTTATCATTAATCAATTCATATTTGCGTTTCCAAATTCAACTTGACTAATTTCCCAGAACCTTTACACCATTAGCAAAACTCTGATAAATGTTTGCCCCAAGTTTTATAGCTTTTGAAATATACAGAAAAAAATAATAATAAATGGTACTTAAAAAAAATTGTGTGTGTACTTATGTACACGCGTTAGAAGTTACACTTCTTCGGCGTAATAAGATAAAAATCTTTTTAAAAATTTTATCTTTTGCCTTATTTTAAATTTGTAGACAAAATGACACTAACCATAGAAAAAAGGTATTTAATACATTAAAAGTTTTATTTTAATGCATTATTTAGTTAAATAAAGTTTATTTAATATTTAATAAAAACTAAAATGTTATCTATAGCTAACTTCATCATGTCGGATTTTCGTGACGGTGTGCGCGCGCATCGTAAAAATTTACCCTCATCATTTTTTCCTAACGCGCCAAAAGAAGTATAACTTCAAAAAAGCTTATGATTAAACAATAGTTCCAACTTCAGTATCATCCAGACACACAAACCATATGCATTACTAAATAAAGATTATAAACCTATTGCCTGATCCTAATAAAATTCAAACAGAACCAGTGCTAAGTTGTGACCTGCTGTTTAAAAAATAATAATCAAATATGGTGGCCAAGTTGGTCCGGTCTCCTTTGTAGAAGAGACCATCTGCCTTCCTGTGCCAGGCAGCTCGTAAAAGGCGAGCATAGGCTTACCGTCACTAACACCGTGACATTTGACTAAGTGGTAGAGTTTCGCAGCCACTCACCCGGATTGGTACCACCACCTATTCCTGCCGCTACAAGGTCATGACGTGTTCCGGTTCGGAGGGTAAGGTAGCCAGTAAACTTACTTTTGCTCGAGGCCCAACATCCCGGCCTCTGGTTGGCAACGCATCATTACCAACTTTGGTGCCTGCGGCGTGAATTTCTTACCATCAGGAAATCCGTCTCCTTGATGCCTTCCAGTGTCATAAAAAAAAGTAATTCTGCAACAAACATAGAGAAACATGTATATGAATTCATAGCCGAGGAGACTTACTTTCACTTTTTGAAGGGTAAAACATAAATATAAAGAAATGGATAGACAGTTTCATTACTATCGTCCCTGATATTTAGTTTGTTGTTGTTTTTTGTGTTGTTGTTGTAACTATATTATAAATAATAGTTATTTAATAATTTGAACGCAGTAAAACTGCCAAAAACCGACTTCAAAATTTGGAACATATGTGGTTTTCTCATGAATGCTACTGTAGACCTAGACCAAATTATAATGGGACTACCGCGGGAGTATAAGCTTTCAATTAAAAAAACAATTTTGAAAATTTGTCCACAAACAACGGAATAATCGCGAAACATACATACAAAAAACATACGGGTCGAATTGAGAACCTCCTCCTTTTTTCGTCGGTTGAAAATAAAAAAAAATTCTGTGCCTCCTGTGAAAACTGATACAAGTCGAAAATCACCATTTTACAGGAGAGCGAAAACAAAGTTTAAAAAATTCTAGCTCATAAACCAAGAGAGTGAAACTTTATCCAATCACTTATTTTAATTGATAAAATCATGATCTTTAAACGTGCATTTATAGTGTTTTGATAAAGTTTATAAAT
>NJDD01000891.1:65640-106952 GCA_002245505.1 Calephelis nemesis
AAGGGTAGGCAAAGACACAAACTACGACTAGCTGAAAACACTAAGTCCTGCTTTGTGATATATGCCAACCGGAGAGGTTGGCGATGTTTTTTCCTAAAGGTTAGACATTTGTAGGCTAAGATTCGGGTCATAAAAAAGTGAAGCTCTTTAAATTATATGATGTGTATATGCGACGGTTATCATATGTTTAAAATATAAAAAAACAGAGTGCATCTTGATGCGTGGCTATCTACAACTATGCGATTTTTTTACCTCGCACAACACCTTTGTGGGATCAGCGACCGAGGGCGGTATTCCCAGAGAATTATAACTTAGGGACCTGCAAGAAAGGGCGTACTCATTCCTTAAAGGTCGGCAACGCAATGGTGATACTCCTGGTGTTGCGGGTGCCCGTGGGCGGCGGTGATTACTTTCCATCAGGTGACCCACTTGCTTGCCTCCTCTTGTATATAAAAAAAACAGAGTGATGTTGTATTACAATATAATTTCGATTGAAAAAAGTAATGTTGGAAAGGTAAAACGATCTTATTTTTTGTCTCTGTAATCCCAGGGGGCGAATTTAAAACGTGACACGAATTATTGAACGAAGCCAAAGATTATTTTTCTTAGATGCAAATGAGTACGTTCATGGAACCATTTAGGAGAGAATTTCTTCTAATAAAGTTTATTAAATAATAAAAAATATGCTTTCCATTCTCCGCTATACTTTAGAATAAATAGGCTTTAAGGCTTACACGTACATGGTCGTAATTATAGTAAATGCAAAGTATCATCACGCCCATATCCCCGAAGAGGTAGGTAGAGGCACAACATGGGCGCCCACGACTAGCCGAAGATACTAAGTCCCACAATGTGTTAGGTGGCAAGCCTATCGCCAACCGGACACATATCCTATCCCAAGCAAAAATTTTTTTAATTGGAAAAACCCAATTTTATTTTTGTTGCCCGACCCGGGATTCGAAGACGGGGCCTCATGCAGTCAAGTCCAACAACTGAACCGCTAGACCACAGAGGCGACCATGCATTGTCATTAAAATACATTGATTAGATCAAATTTTAATATACCTTCTTAATTATCATCTCCAGCTGCCTAGTAATCCAGCGTTGAACATGTGAGGTTCCGGATTCGATTCCCTATTAAGGCCACTTAAAATGTGTTTTTAGTATTCTTGTAAAACCAGCTGTGCCCGGGATGGAATAAATGCGATTGGGGATAAGTAGGCGAGGATGCCTTGGTTGTGCCTCTCCCTACCTCTTGGGGATCCACTACATGTCCCGAAAAAGAGCTTCTGGTCCGAGAAAAGCTCGTTGTAGCAAACATAAAAAAATAGATTCAAAAACTCTTTCTTTTTAGAGGCGAATAAAAATAACTCATACATGAGGTTTTCCAACGTATAGCATCTACTTTTGGTATCTAAAGGCAACAAATAATTCTAATAATTATGAAATCTAGTAGCCTATTAGCCTCCCGGCTTCAAATATTAAAAAAATCCTGGAATCCGTATTTTCTACAGCATACTACGAGTACATTGTGTATCCGCGTGCAGGTGATAAATCAGTCGGTCCCAGTCGCCCCAGTTAGTGTGACCTCGATATACGCGGAGCCGGGACAAGTTTACGAGGCAACGTCTCCGCGACGGGGTAGATATCACCTTTATCATTCACCTTGGGACTGTGTTTAAATGAGTTATACATGTGTAATATTTAAAGTTTTATCTTGAACAAATTTTCTAAAAAAACTGTTTTTTTTTTTAATATCAGATTTGAAAGCGTGTTTGGTAATATTGAATTTGGAATGATGAAATTGTATAACTGTAGTGTTTAAAGTTTATCGTCTCGTCAGAGATATTTTTTTCAAGTATTCAAGATTTAAAATAGTTTTGCTGTAAGAATGATTAGATTTCGAAGCGTATTTACCGCCTCGTTGACCAAGTTGCTAGCGTATGCGCCTAATTACACCGATCAACCACGAGTCTCGGGTTCGATTTCCGACGGGGGCAAGGTTTTTGTGTGATGAATATTTAGATGTCTGTATTTCAGGGTCAGTGTGTTTATTGAATTTATTCAGATATCTGTTTAAGTATTTCTATGTATTAGGATCGTTGACTAACACCCTTATGACAAGCTTATAATTTGCTTCTAAGGTACTTTGGGGTTAGATTCAATTTGTGTATCTTTGTCCTGGAATTTTTATTGGTTTATTTATTTACAATTTCAAAAAAAGGAAAATCGTATTTACTTTGTAATATATTATTCTGTATACAGGTAGTAAATAAGTTGGTCCCAATCATCTAAGTTAGTGTGACCTCGATGTTAACAGAATCGGGACAAGTTTATTCGAACGGGGTGAATATACCTTCATGACATAAAGTACCTTAGGACTGTTTTTAAATGAGTTATTAATGATACATTTAAAGTTTTATCTTGTACAAATTTCCTTAAAAGGTTGTTTTTTAGTTTTAAGTTTAAAAGCATATTTTGTAACGAGTAGTTTAGCCGTAGCGTTTAAAGTTTTATAATCTAATGAGAGATATTATTTCGAGTATTTAAGATTTAAAACAGAATTAATAGATTTCGAAATATATTATACACGTAGAAAAAAAATCTGATCCCAATTGTCTATGTGGGTGTGACCTCGATGTTTACGAAATTGTGACAAGTTTATTGGGACGAGATAAGTATCACCTTTTTAATATCTTGGAACTCTTTGATTGTATTTTATAGATAGTAGCACAATCTGAGCTTCTGTTTTAAACATACTGACTCCCCTACTTTTCATCCGTCGAGGGTGAAAAAATGGGGGAGTCTCTCAATGTTAAAGTATTTTTTTAGTTGGATGCATAACTTTCTGTATAGTGGTTCGATTTTGATCAATCATTTTATTCGATACATTTTACATGTACACCCTATCACATTCGATGGATATTCTAATGAGATAAAAAATGTATGCGTGTACTAGCGTACACTCGTAAGAACTGAAGAAGTGAAACTTCTTTATGACGTTATTTTTCAAAAAATAATTTACTAGATGCAACTTTACAGAAATTGGTATAATAAAGTTTATTGCCAATCCCTACTCTACTACTGGAAAAAGTATACACAGAATCACTCGTGGTAGGGATAAGAACAAAGATGGCGCTTAACGGAAACATGTGACGAGTAACGAAAAAATATTACACTTTTTTTTCCAACCCCAATAACGAAGTTTCACTTCAAAAATTTTTAGGTGGGTTTTACTTAGTAAGTAGTATTATATGTATTTGAACATATATTTGATTACTTGTACTACACTTTACGTCGAATATTCTCTATAAAATCCATATTATTATCATTAATCGAAAGTTTGTATATTACGCTATTATGGCAAAACCGCTTTACCAGTTTTAATAAAATTCAAGAGAACCGTATGGTTATATGTTTAATTCTAGCATAAAAATGGATATGAATTCAGATAAAGACTAGACTTCAAAAATAATCCCCAAATACTATAATAGGGGATATATACCTATGTGTATATAAAACAATATTCCAGGCTAAATTCCAATTTTGTCTTTCTATCAGTTACACTTTTACGCCTAAGACACTAAACCGATTTTAATGAAGTTTGATATTCATATAGTTAAGTACACGAGCTCAAATCAATAGTCGTTTTTTTAAATCAACTCCTAAAGTACTATAAGCCGGTATGAAATTTAGTATGTAAATCTTTTGTAAACTGATGAAGTCGCGGAAGAACAGGTTTTCTTAGAAATGGCAGTTCATACGTAGCTTTACTAAAGTTTGCAAGTTTACCTCCTGTAAACTGTGTTATTAGCTTCCAAGATGCATTTTACAGTGAAATACATTGTGTATCATGTAATAAATCAGCCCGTTGCAGTTGCTTCAGACAGTAACCCCGGAATATACAAGGTACAGGAAAGTTTTAGAGGTTGTGTCTCCAGGACGTGGTATTACTTTTATCATTTGCTAATAGACAGTTTTAAATAATTTTTAAATTTGGTCTTATTGTCTTCAATCACAAACAACTATTCAGATCATAACAAAATTCATTAGGAATCTGTTCGCTTTTGGAGAGATGGAGATAAGACCATCTGCCTTCCTGTCAGGAAGCTCGTAAAAGGCGAGCATAGGCTTACCATGACTAGCACTGTGACATCTGACTAGGTGGTAGACCTTTGCAGCGACTCACTTGCATTGGTACCATCGCCTTACCTATTCTGGCCGCCATAACGTCCAATGTATGCCGTTGTCGTGTTCAGGTTCAGAGGATAAGGTAGCCGGTATTATTATTTTTGGTCTAGGCCTCGAACAATCACTCGAATAATATCCGAAGTTTGACTCAAGAGGCTTCGAAACCTCCTGTTTGATCAAAAAGAGGAAGCCAAGCAGGGCTTTAGTGATAATAATACTTAACTTACTCTAATATATATATATATATATATATATATAAATGAATCGCTAAATGTGTTGGTAAGCGCATAACTTCCGAAAGACTGGATGGATTTGGCTAATTATTTTTTTATTGTTTTAGTTATTATCAGGTGAAGGTTCTTATAAAGAGAAAAACCGGGAAAGTTGCAGGGAAAAGGGAAAAATAATACTTTATTATTTCCAAGCTTAATTTGTAATATACAAATATGTATATTTTAAGACTGTATTGTGTACCCACGTGTAGGTGATATATTAGCCGATCCCGGTTGCCCTAGTTGGTTTGGCTCCGATACATACCTACCCTCTTAATACAACTTTACGTCACGTTGTTCTGAAAAGGGGGTAAGCTTTGCAAAGCTTGAAATAGCTTTTAAGTATTTACATACATATCTTCACGCCAAGTCCCTTATGGGGTAGGCAGAGAGTATCGAATGCCAGACCTCACGATCCTGACAAACCTGTCTTGCTTCCTTCACATTCATTACCCTTTTCATACAAAGATTTTGGAGACTCTTGACACGACATATTATGTATGTATGTATGTATGTAAGTATTTACATTTTTAAGGCAAATAAGAACATGTTAATTTCAACTGCAATTGTTATGGATTCCTTTAACGTCTTATTAATGGACAGAATAAAATAAGTATCTTCACACCCATATCCCCAAAGGGGTAGGCAGAGGCGCAACCAGGGCATCCACGATTAGCCGAAGATACTAAGTCCCACAATGTGATACGTGCGAAGCCTATCGCCAATGTAATTAATAGCAAGCATATTACTAACCAGGTATCATAACGTTATTATTTTTTTTAGAAAATTGAAAATATATATTTTCTAGTTTTTTTGTTGCTCGACCCGGGAATCGAACCTGGGGCCTTAAGAAGTTAAGTCTGACGCCGGATCGCTAGACCACAGAGGCGAAAACAGAGTAAAAAAAAGAATGTCAACAGAGTTAAATAAATTTAAGTTAATGTTATATTCTGTATCACAGTGTAATATAGACTATGACAGCAGGTTGTTCTCTGGAGTAAGTTTATATTTATTAATAAGACGGTAACCATCTTTTTTTTATGAAATTGGAAGGCAAACAAGCAGACGGATTTCCTGATGGTAAGAAATTCACGCCGCCTAGTGACACCAAAGGTGGTAATGGTGCGTTGCCAACCAGAGGCCGGGATGTTAGGTCTCGAGCAAAAGTAAGTTTACCGGCTACCTTACGCTCCGAACCAGAACACGTCATGACGTTATGGCGGCAGGAATAGGCAAGGCGGTGGTACCAATCCAGGTGAGTCGCTGCGAAACTCTACCACCTAGTCAGATATCACGGTGTTAGTGACGGCAAGCCTATGCTCGCCTTTTACGAATTGCCTGGCACAGGAAGGCAGATGGTCTATTCCACAAAGGAGCCCCGACCAACACGGGGTTCATCTCATTTATAAATATATAAAATAGGAATAAAATTATGTTGATGTTGTAGTCTGTATCCCATTGTTATAAAGAATATAGTAACAAGTTAAATTTTGGAGTACTTTACTTTACATGTTTATTAATAAAGTAGCTACTGTCTTTCATTTCCAGTTCAGGTTCACCACCGAATCGCTAGACCACAGAGGCTGTTTTACGTATTTTATACTTTATTATATTCAAATTCAAAATGTATATATTTATTTCACGTGGATCTATACAAAGATTTTTGTGACGCTACGTTATTATTATTCCTATTATTTAAAAAAAAACCGGTGAATAGTAATGCCTAGTACGGAGTATATCCGGAAAATAGACTATCCTAAGTAAATTATGTTAAGATAAATTTTAACACTGACGAATAACATTTAGCACTCTGCAATAATTAATATAGACTAGCTGCCCGCCCTCGCTGCACTTCGGTTCGGTAAGCGCACATATCTTTGCTACGCTTCAACGATATTTAATTTTGCGCCCGGAGATTTTTATGTAACAGATCTATTTGATTAAGGGTTAATACTGTATTGTTAAAAATATGTTCTAAAGTAACCCTTCATTTTACTGTTTTAAGTAAACGCAAAAATGGTTATTGCGGGTTATTCTTTAAAGATACACATATAACCGTTTGCTTTTTTTGAGATCTATCGAAGAGGAAAAATCCCACCATACATTGTTTTGTCAAAACTCAAAAGGTTTTGGCAGCGTTTTCGAGAAAAGCTCCCGATCGGCTTATTTTTTGCCGATATATTGAACTAATATCGTTGTAATATCGTTGATTTGTACAAAACATAACAGAACACAAGCACAATGTTCAAAACTGAGTTGAAATGTATCAGTTGTAGACATATTACGTACATAAATACATACAACTGCTGAAATGTCCTCTATTACGGATACAAAGGAATCCTGAACCGCAATACAGAGCACGATATAGATCTATTGTTGCGATGGTCGCGTTTACATTAAGGAAACGGATACGAGATGGTCCTATTAGTCTTGTCTGAAGCAACGATCAAAGGAACAATTCAGTACGTAATACAGACACTATTATTTTTTTATAACATTGGAAGGCAAACAAGCAGACGGATTTCCTGATGGTAAGAAATTGCCGCCGCCTACAGACACCAAAGGTGGTAATGGTGCGTTGCCAACCAGAGGCCAGGATGTCAGGCCTCGAGCAAAAGTAAGTTAACCGGCTACCTTACCCTCCGAACCGGAACACGTCAGTACGTTATGGCGGTAGGAATAGGTAAGGTTGTGGTACCAATCCAGGTGAGTCGCTGCGAAACTCTACCACCTAGTATGATGTCACGGTGCTAGTGACGGTAAGCCTATGCTCACCTTTTACGAGCTGCCTGGTAAGAAAGGCAGATGGTCTATTCTGCAAAGGAGCCCGAACCAACACGGGGTAATTACTACTACTATTTAAAGTTACTATTTTACTATTACTATTTAAAATGTATGATCGCCTCTGTGGTCTAGCGGTTCGGGTGGTGGACTTGACTGCATGAGGTCCCGGGTTCGAATCTCGGGTCGGCCAACAAAAAGAAAATTGGATTTTTCCAATTTTCTAATTACAAAATGTTGGTCGGGATTGGAAATGTGCCCGGTTGGCGATAGGCTTGCCACCTATCACATTGTGGGACTTAGTGTCTTCGGCTAGTCGTGGGTGCCTCGGTTGTACCTCTGCCTACCTCTTCGGGGATATGGGCGTGAAGATACTATTTAAAATGTAATAAAGTAAAAAAATATTCAGGTTGTGGCTGTTTTTAATCAACTCCAAAAAAGGAAGGTCCTCAATTCGACTGTTATACCTGTACAGCTCAGCATGTACATGTACATTTATCATATGGTTAAGCAAAATGCAGCTTTAGCAGGTTTTCATTTTATTTCTGCAAGCCGCGGCTCATGCTATTATAATTTGATCCCCGCATTAGGCAACAAGAAAAGAACTCCATCTTTAACTGACTCTGAATCGAAAAGAAGAAGTTTATTAATTCGATTGCATGTTTTTTTTTAAACTTTACGCGATTATTCGGCTAATAGCCAATTTCGAGGGTTATTTTTTTAAAAGATTGGATTCCAAGGTGGTTTTTAGTTATATGTTAGTTTTGTCGTGATTCGACTAGTGACTAGATCCGAAAATATTTTTAAACTACTACTAGGATGCTGTTAAAATTTATATTGGACCATTTTGACAACATTTGCTATCTTCCAAAAAAATAATGATCTAATTGCGACGTGGTACTTAAGTGAATAGTTAGAGTCATTTTTTTCCGCTTAACTACATTTTTCCTACAGAAGTATTAGAAAGAGATAAAACACGTTTAGTTCCATCACATTAGTTTGTACGCGATATTTCTAGAAACATTTAACCTATAAGTGCTTTTTTTCACTAAAGGTGGTAATGGTGCGTTGGCAACATGAGGCCGGGATGTTAGGCCTCGAACAAAAGCAAGTTTACCGGCTACCTTACCCTCTCAACCGGAAGAGGTCATGGTGTTATAGCGGCATGGATACTTACAAAATGTCAAAAACGAAGTCGGATTTTAACCTCCTTTTGTGGAGTCAGTTGAGAATAAGCCACGACTACGATTACCTCTTACCATCAGAACAACCGTGTGTTTGTTCGTTCTGATCACATAAAAAAGAACAAAGGAGATAGGTCATTTACATTCACGATATTAGAGAGCCCAAAAATAATGCCTCACAAAAGACAGGGTGTTAAATTGAACTGTTTGAATGAAAAATGAATGTGGAGAGCGGTGACAATATTAAGCGGGTCCTTCACGCACGGGGCCGGACGGGGGATAAATTTATCCTCGCTTTTTCCAATAAATTGCTTTTTTCTGCTGGCTGCTTTGTTTCGTATTACGTCACTGTATTAGATATTATGTGTACAGTTCGACCAATATAATTGAACCTTTGCGATAATATATTATTTGCTTTGAGTATAGATTACGTTCGATAATGTACTTATCGAAATCAATAGAAATAAATCAATAAATATCCCTGGACACACACCAATGGAATCTAACCAGAAAATAAGCAAATTATATGCTTGTGTGACCCATAATACAACGATTCTAATACATAAAACAACGATTACGTATCGAAATCAATAGAAATAAATAAAAAATAAATCCCTGGATAGGTTACACAAATTGAATCTAACCTCAAAGTGAGCAAATTATAAGCTCGTGTTACGGGTGTTAATCAACGATACTAATACATGAAAATAATATTCAAAGATACTAATTATGTAAATACTAAAATATATACCAGAATAAATTTAATAAAAACCCAGTCCCGCAAATATAGACATCTAAATGTTCATCACACAAATGCTTGCCCCTATCGGGAATCAAACTCAAGCCCGTGTTGGTGGGTGTTTGTGGGCGGTCAATCAAAAATCTCTTTGTCCAAAATTTTCGCTCTCTTAGTTACCAGTAGAGTTCAAAGTTTTTATACAAATAATAATTTTCGAAGACGCTTAATGTCAAGTCATCAATGTAAATGTGTCGCTATCGTGATGTTTAAATGTTTCCGATAAAGAAATTTACGGCCAAAAAAACAAAATAACAATAACAATGATCGAAAAAGAGAAAACAGTTTCATTTTCTGTGATCACACTTCAGAAACTAACAACAGAGTGACCTAGTGAAGTAGTGGTTTAGTTCCGATTTTGAATACGGAACATATAAGTTGGCGACACTACAACTTTGGAAATGTAATTCCGATTATCACACGGTAAAGTTAACCTAGAGATTTAGTAATCTAGCAAGAAAATATAATTATATAACAAGATAGAATAACATAATTACTAGATCATTTTTCTATGGCAGCCATCAAAAAAGGTGGCAGACGTCTGTGAAACGTGATTCGACGGAAATCAGATCTTGTAATGATAATATTTTAGCATTATAAAATACATACATAAATAAATATCCTTGGACAAGTCACACAAATTGAATCTAACCCCAAAGTAAGCAAATTATATGCTTGTGTTATGAGTGTTAGTCAACGATACTAATACATAGAAATACTTAAATAGATACCAGAACATATTTAATAAACATCTTAATGCTTATAAGACAAATGCCTGCCCCCGTCGGGAATCGAACTCAAGCCTCATGGTTGTTCAGTGTAGTTAAACGTGTAAGCAAGTCACTCGACCAACGAGGCGGTCATAATAAAAAGTTTCTCAGAAAATAGCCAGAATCTCCAAAGACAATACAGATGAATTGCTCTTTGAAGCTTAGATTTACAGTTACTTAATTTGCGACTTTCAAAACGTGGGTATTCTCTTACCCTATAGTCTGATTACACTGGCGAAGTAATATAGCAATTTTAATTACCGCATCACTTTATTAGAGGGCGATGGAGTCGTTACATCTCTGTAATCTAGAAATTCTTCAAATTGAGATTTAAGTTCTTCTGCTACCAGGCTCCTCAAGAGATTATATTGCTAGTAATAATAGTAAGTAGAAAACACTATCTATAATATAAAAATGAATTGCTGAATGTGTTGGTAAGCGCATAACTTCAGAACGACCGAACCGATTTGGCTAATTATTTTTTTGTTGAGTTAGTTATTGTCAGAAGAAGGTTTTCATAAAGAGAAAAATTGGAAAAATGGAAAAGCAATTCTTTATTTTTCCCTATATAAACTGAACGGGTGTAACGAAGTTCGCCGGGACAGTTAGTCTTTAATAAAATAGAAAAGAGTCTCCTAATAAGTTTGCAAATAAAATTAGTTACAAGTGGCTTTAATATTTCCAATGTTAACGATAACTTCATGAGTTCTTCTCTTTCTTTAAGTTTTGGCCTTCACGTTAGTATTTTGCCATTTGTCAAGTAGAAATTTGCATCAAATTTTATATCAATTATAATTAGGTAGTCATCAGTCATAATTCGTCAGTAAGTGATGTCAGGCTCTTGGGTAATGGGGCGGCCTCATTACACAAGCTCATGTAATGAGATTTAGCGCCAACGAGGAAATACACGATAAGCTGATTTCTTTACGATTATTTCATTTGTGCACTTTCACTGTACAAAATTGTACAAAATGTCACCAAAGTTGACTTATTTCACTCAATATCAACAAGAAATTCAATAATTATGAAAAAACTTCTACCGTCTTTTCTCTCGATGCGCCAAAACTCACTTCATGGGTTTAGGTTTGATTTGATGTTCGGGCAACTCAATTTTTTTATATAAAAATAGAAACGTGTTTTTGCCTTTGGTAAGGTAAGTGCACTGTTATCAATTGATAAGTTTAGGTTCGATTCTGGGATCGGGCGACTAAAAATGTATTTATTAAATCTTCGTTAAAAAACAAACATGTGTTTTTGCCTTTAATTAGTTAAGTGCACGGTAATCGATGGTTTGTGACCATCACATTGTGTTTGTAGGACTAATAAGTACCTTCGGCTAATTGCGGTTGGTCCTGGATGCACCTCGGTCTACGTCTACGTAGATACGGCGTGAACATACTTTTATCATGTTCCTTTTAAAGTCGGAAGGTAATTGTAAATAAGAATATTGAGAACTAACCAATTTTAAGTATGTACCTATTACCTACGTAATACATACACACTTTTTACATAATATCTGATCCTTACTAAAAAGTATCTTCACGCCCATATCCCTGAGGAGGTAGGTAGAGGCACAACCAGGGTACCCTCGACTAGCCGAAGATACTAAGTCCCACAATGTGATAGGTGGCAAGCCTATCGCCAACCGGGCACACATCCTATCCCGAGCAACATTTTTTTTGAAGAAAATTGGAAAAACCCAATTTTCTTTTGTTGCCCGACCCAGGATTCGAACCCGGGACCTCATGCAGTCAAGTCCAACAACTGAACCGCTAGACCACAGAGGCGATATGATCCTTACTACACACACATTAATCACTTTTGTTAAACAGCAGTTTTTAAAGATGTCCCTTTTATATAATAATTATGATTTATCTTTAAAATTGCTTAAAAAATGACTTAGTTACAAAAAGTAATCATTATATAAGGGTAGTGAGAGTTAAAAGAAAGAAGTTTATAAAAAGAGCACATAAAATGGCTTTTACTTTGAGTGATAGGAATCTTTTAGTTGCAAACAATGAAGACTAATAAAGACTAATGAAAATAAGAGCGCACAAAGATTTTAATTTTAATTAAAATGTCACCTTTTGTAAAATAATGAAACAGGTACTACGCCGATATAATTGTACTTTTATGTGTTAATATATTTCAAACAAATTAGACCACAGGCCGTTGCCAAAAATAGATGGGGCATATGAACCACCCGGTGACGTATATAGGACGATATAAGAGCATAAAATTATAATATTCAGCGCTATTCCCCCGTGTTGGTCCGGGCTCTTTTGCAGAATAGACCATCTGCCTTTCTTGCCAGGCAACTCGTAAAAGGCGAGCATAGGCTTATCATCACTAATACCGTAACATCTGACTATTCCTGTCGCCGTAACGTCATGTCGTGTTCCGGTTTGGAAACAACTTACTTTTGCTCGAGGCTTAACATCCCGGCCTCAAATTGGCATCGCATTATTACCACCTTCGGTGTCTTTAGACGGCGTGAATTTCTTACCATCAGGAAATCCGTCTGCTTGTTTGCCTTCAAATATCATAAAAAAAATACACAAAAAGTAAAAAAAAGTAACTTCACCCACGACAAGCCGAAGGCACTAAATCCCACAATGTGATAGGTGGCAAGCTTAACGCCAACCGGGCACATTTCCATTCCCTGGCAACTTTATTTTTTATTACAAAATCGAAAATGCGCAATTTTTATTTTTTTGGTTGTAAAAAACATACTGTATGTTAATTTTTACTTTTACAAGGCACTGTATTTAATACAATATCAAAACAGTCCGTAGCCAATTCAACTCTTCTCAGTAAAAACAAAAGAAGAATAATATTATTAATAAAAGCTCTCTGGGTTCAAAGCTTTTCACCAACATGGAATGAAATTTATCTTTAGTATGTTATCATCGCTTTTTACGAATTCAAAATTCGAACATCGCTTTTTTAATATATATTTATAAATAAAAATCGCCAACTATTGAAATTGAAAATATTTATTTGAATTGTTATACAATTATACAATTACAACATGTTGTAACGATAATAACTGCATTAGTCAGAGAATGTGTCGCAGTTATTAAAGCCACCTCCGGAAACCAAACGGAAGTTGTTCCAATAAGGATAAATAAAATTAACTAATATTTTAAAATTAAAATTAATAAGTAATCTTGAAAGTTGCAAAGTGTGTGTATGTGTATGTGTCTACGTGTGTGTGGTGTTGTGTGTTGTGTTGTGATGTGTGTTTGTGTGCAATTACTACATGTTGTAACGATAATAACAGCATTAGTCAGAGAATGTGTCGCAGTTATTAACGCCACCTCCGGAAACCAAACGGAAGTTGTTCCAATAAGGATAAATAAAATTAACTAATATTTTTAAATTAAAATTAATAAGTAATCTTGAAAGTTGCGTGTGTGAGTGTGTGTATGTGTGTACGTGTGTGTGGTGTTGTGTGTTGTGTTGTGATATGTGTTTGTGTGTGTGTCTAAAAAAAATCTTATATTGATTTTGATGAATTAAATTAAGGGTAGTTTAAAATTTAATTAACTTTTCTATATTAGATTAAATTATTAGCCATTAGCCATTAAAAGCCATTGAAATAATTTCAATTTGCAATCCCGAAACGACAAAGGATAAATATTGAGAACTGTTAATTTTTTTATATAAAATGCGACTGATAAAGAGAAACTGATGGCTTAATGAGTTTAGTCGGTATCTCTCAATTTCACAAACTCCATCATGTCTTCCTCTGTTATTGAGTATATTAGGGTTAAAAGGTAGAAGTGAATGCTTGCGTTATATAGTACGTTGTATGTATAATTTTCTTACAGACAGGACTTCCCACAGATTATACAATTGAGTTGTAGGAAACCTCCTAGGTTTATAACCTGACTATATAAGCGCAATTAAGACTTTTGAAGGTCCCGGGTTCGAACCCCAATTCGGACAATAATAAAAAATGTAAATGAGTTTTTGCAATTTTTTTATAAATATAATGTTTCCCGGGATTGGCTATATGCCTGGTGCCGATAGGCTTACCATAATGATGAAACTTAGTACTGTCGGCTAGTCGTGGGTGCTTCTTCTTCTAACTACTTGTTTACTTCTTCGGCGATATGGGCGTGCAGATAATTTTAGTGCAAACTTCTAGAACATGTTTACTAATTTTGTTGTTCTTTTTGCTTAAGGTCCTTTCTTTCTTAGGTCTTTAACGCTTATAAAAGAAAATTGAAAAAACTGTAACGATGTTAAACTATAACTATAAACTAGTATTAGTTATTATTGTGAGTACGAAGTTCACCGGGTCGGCTAGTTTTTAATACATAAAAACAAATTTTCATTTGCTCTCAACTATTTTAAATTTTAGGTTAAGCTCAAGTTTTAAGTTAATCCTTTTATAGCGTGGGCTAACAAAATAAGCCAAACGAGCTTTTTGCTAACCCTTAATTGCCATATAATGAACAATTGTCCATAATAACTCCAATCTGTCCTCTTGCATTACAAGAGTCATCAATTTAAGCTTGGCTTTCAGGGCTAAGTAAGTACTTCTCCGGGCATAAGATCTAGCGAATGATCAGTGGCAGATTAATTAATAGTTTAGAATGCTAAAGAACAGTGGTGCCCAAACGGTCGATCTTAGAGGTTAAGCCAGTTAGTATCTACGAGATTTTATTTTCGAATTTCAAATATTTTTGTGTTGGTCCGGGCTCCTTTGTAGAATAGACTATCTGCCTTCCTGTGCCAGGCAGCTCGTAAAAGGCGAGTATAGGCTTGCCGTCACTAGCACCGTGACATCTGACTAGGTGGTAGAGTTTCGCAGCGACTCGCCCGGTTTACTACCACTGCCTTACCTATTTCTGCCGCCATCACGTCATGACGTGTTCCGGTTCGGAGGGTAAGGTAGCCGGTAAACTTACTTTTGCTCGAGGCCTAACATCCCGGCCTTAGGTTGGCAGCACGCCATTGCCACCTTCGGTGTCTCTAGGCGGCGGGAATTTCTTACCATCAGGAAATCCGTCTGCTTGTTTGCCTTCCAATGTCTTAAAAAAATCTACAAATGTGTGTAAATATTAAGAAACTATGTAAAACTGCTAATAATTACTTATGATCATAACATAAAAATAAATGATAATGTTATTACTTATAGATAATAATAAAAAAAATTGTGTGTGTACTTATGTACACGAGTTAGAAGTTATACTTCTTCGGCGTAATAAGATAAAAATCTTTTTAAACATTTTATCTTTTGCCTTATTTTACATTTGTAGACAAAATGACACTAACCATAGAAAAAAGGTATTTAATACATTAAAAGATTTATTATAATGCATTATTTAGATAAATAAAGTTTATTTAATATTTAAGGTACCTTTTTTTGAAAAACTAAAATGTTATATATAGCTAACTTCATCATGTCGGTTTTTCGTGACTGTGTGCGCGCGCATCGTAAAAATTTACCCTATCAGTTTTTCCTAACGCGCCAAAAGAAGTATAACTTCAAAAATACATCAAAATAAAGCTGTCGATATTAAACCCTTAACTTTTTCTCAAGTCGATCTTCACAGTATAAAGTGTAGGCACCATTGCTATAGAATATGCGGTTCCCTCAAAAATCTGTCATCCATCTCACTCTAAGCGTAGATATATCTACCACGTTTGATCACTTAGACCTATCTATTATATGGATCTATATCTAAATATTTGGATGCACAAATATTTTAAAAGATATTTTAATATTTAATTGAATGAAAGATTAAAAGATTTT
Source organism: Calephelis nemesis (assembly GCA_002245505.1). Taxonomy (NCBI): domain Eukaryota; kingdom Metazoa; phylum Arthropoda; class Insecta; order Lepidoptera; family Riodinidae; genus Calephelis; species Calephelis nemesis. The sequence goes on from NJDD01000891.1 coordinate 81,402, forward strand.
TTTATAGCATTTGTTACTTGACATTATATATTATATAGACATATTATATTATAAAATATGCTGTGTAATAAAAAAGTTATAAAATCTTAAGTAGTGCTTAGTTAGTCTTTGTAAGTGCTTTAAGGATAAAATTTATGAAATGAAAATTGTTTTTCGGGAAAACATACTAATCACTATGTGAAAAGAGACAACAGTGACCAATAAACACCATAGATGTACTAGGTGCGTCGCTGTCCTATAACTGAAGCGCTAGGCCTAATGTTCAAGTTAACTGGCTTCCACACAAATTTAATTAAATATAAATATATCCCTAGATAAGTTACACAAATTGAATCTAACCCCTAAGTAAGCAAATTATATGCTTGTGTTATGGATGTTAGTCAACGATTCTAATACATAGAAATATTTAAATAGATACATGAATAAATTTAATATACACCTAGACCCTTGCAGACATCTAAATGTTCAACACACAAATGCGGCAGGCATTCGAATTTCCCGTCGGGAATCGAACTTCGAGGTTGGTCGATGTAGTTAGGCGTGTACGCTAGCCACTCGACCAACGAGGCGGTCAAAATAAATAACACACAAATGTTATAAATAACTAAAGAAAATAATCGATTGAATATTATAAAAACTATTCAAAGTTAAACATTAAGTTTAAGTTTTTAACCAAAAGCTAAATATGTAGATAAATAAATCGAAATTATTTATTTGATGCTATTTAATACATACATACTTTTGAACTAATCTGAATTTTGAAGTTTCAGTACATGGATACGACGTGGTATGGCACGTGGTAAAGAATGATTTAAAAAAATCCGATTTTTGTTAAAAACTGTATAATTGTCATTCATTCACTTGACACTTTCGCGCTCTTTTGTGGAGAGCTTTCCCATCGAGGACACGAACACTTCGTGTTACGAGTACAATAATTATCCTCAAGTCCAATCTGCTCTCTTCAAGAGAGGCATCAATCTCGACTCGGCTTACGGCCCGTCTTGATAAATACTTCGCGCGGCTCAAGGACCAGTGAATGACGGACGACAGGATTAACATCTACAGGACGCTATAGGCCTCAAGATTTACGGTTTTGATGGAGTTTTGTTTGCTGTTATAGTATTGTTCATTAGGTCCTGCGGTTTCTCTTGTCACTGTTGTAGATACATTTATTATGGGGATTTTATTATCGAAATCGCAAGCAATATCGAAAGAGAAATTATAAAACTGAAGTAATTAAAGTACGAAAAAGTGACTTCGATTTCGATAAGTACCTAAGTCTTCTAGGTACAAAAACATTAAGCATTTTTCTCGATTTCCATCATCAGTTCGAAACTTGGTGGCAATGGAACTATCTCGGAAATTTGATTTTTCCAATAAAAATATATTTTTTTAATAAAAAGTCAATTAATTAATTTTTCCCCGTGTTGGTCCGGGCTCATTTGCAGAATAGACCATCTGCTTTCCTGCCAGGCAGCTCCTAAAAGGCGAGCACAGGCTTACCGTCACTAGCACCGTGACTTCTTACTAGGTGGTAGAGTTTCGCAGCGACTCACCCGGATTGGTACCACCGCCTTACTTATTCCTGCCGCCATAGCGTCATAACGTGTTTCGGTTTGGAGGGTAAGGTAGCCGGTAAACTTACTTTTGCTCGAGGCCTAACATCCTTAGGTTGGCAACGCACCATTTCCACCTTTAGTGTCTCTAGGTGGCGTGAATTTCTTTCCATCAGGAAATCCATCTGCTTGTTTGCCTTCCATCTGCTTGTCGCCTCTGTGGTCTAGCGGTTCAGTTGTTGGACTTGACTGCATGAGGTCCCGGGTTCAAATCCCGGGTCGGGCAATAAAAAGAAAATTGGGTTTTTTCAATTTTCTAATACAAAAAAAAAAATTTGCTCGGGATAGGATATGTGTCCGGTTGGCGATAGGCTTGCCACCTATCACATTGTGGGACTTAGTGTCTTCGGCTAGTCGTGGGTGCCGCGTTTGCGCCTCTGCCTACCTCTTCGGGGATATGGGCGTGAAGATACTTTTTTTTTTGTTTGCCTTCCAATATCATAAAATAAAAATAACACAAAAAAATATCGGAGTTGAACATTTAACATACCCATTTAACATTCTTCGAAATAGGTCAACAATAGAACAACATCTAGTAATAATGCCTGCAATTCGAAAACTGCTAAACTGGTACTTGTTTTTTTTTTATATTCATATTAGATCTGAATAGGAGAATGGCTAAAATTTGATAAACAAGTGGTATGTGGTTCGTACTAGGATGTTGGAAGGCAAACAAGCAGACATTTTTCTTAATGATAAAAAATAGGCACCACCAATTGATGCCAAAGATAGTAATGATGTGTTGAAAATCTGAGACTGAGACATCCACCGTTTTGGGATACTTTACTAGCCTGCCCTCTAGACAGTAAGACGCCAGTGCCAAGCACTGATATTTTGGCGGCAGAAGGAAGTAATTTGCACACTCTTCTATTTAATTATGATCACAGTAGTTAAATATTTAGGTCTATATACAGCAAGATTTTTTTATCACCATCCAAATTTTTCTGGGCATAAAATATCTATAGATAAGTCCATTTATGAAAAAAAAATAGGTATCTAGCAGGTAGCTATCTAGCATGTCAGAGCACTCAGCGCGTAGGTACGGAGCGCGCGCTGCCCATAAACATCAATATTTTGTAGACGACTTTGCGATGTCATATCTTAATACTTAGTATTGAGGGATACTAAAAGAAAAAACACGTATTTAATTATTTTCACTTAAGATCAACATATTAAAATTTGGATGGTGATTAAAAAGTCAGGGTGTATAGGTATATCTGTTGTCCACAAACTTTCCCACTTTATTACACACAAACACAGAAAGCAATCTGATATATCAAATGAATGATAGTTATTACCCTCATCCAGATAAACCACATTTCACAACCATTTATCTACATAACCCATTACCCCACCCATCTAACACCCCAAAAAAACATATATCACTTGAGCGATACTTTACGAGTTAGCCCTCTGGCAGAGTTTCTCAAATTGGAAGCTGTGAACCCCCTAGTTTCCTCAATTCGTCATAATAACTTTTTTGTTAAGTTATAAAATGTGCCTTGGTCGATTTAACAAAACCAATTTTTAATTTTACTGTCTAATATTAATTCTATTCAACCATAATCGTATCACCGGCTTATATTTTCCCGCAGTTGCATTAGTGCTTGCCATTGTCGTGTTTGACAAGTCAACGATGAATTTAAATTTGTTCACGTTTGGGGGTTGCGTGCCTATTCAACTTACGTAAGAGGCTTTAAATGCCAGCTTTCCATCGACCAAGTACCATAATTATCTGTGGAGTCTATAGCCGAGTTTTTAGATATTAAAATATAATCCGTCTCCTATTTAGTTTTTTATGACCTGAGAAATATAATATTTATACAATCATGCCAAAAAATTATTTTTAATTGCAAATGTCATTTTTTTGTATATCTATAAAATGGGCATTGAAAGATTTTTGTTGCTAAAAGAAAGCCTGAATTTTTCTTTTGCCTTTTGAAACACAAGTTTGAGAAACTCTAACCTGAAAGCATACATTTGAGCTTCTCTTACAAAACTCCGATTAAAATGACTAAGAAACGCAGTAATGTAGATGGAATGAAGGAAAGATATCGTTTTGTTAAGTGTCATAGGGGAAGTAGGGTTGGAGGAGGGAATTGCCGCGTTTCGTATACTTTAATGCCACTCACGGTGTTAGCAGGGCGTCTTTAACACCGATATGTAACGAAATCTATCCCGCATTTATCTTAAAACTTTAAATGTTCAGTATTTTACCAAATTCATTGGGTATCTTTCTTCTTTACCATTTACTCAAATAGAATAATATAAAGTAAATAGAATAATATTTTATGCTTGTAACATGAATACTAGTCAACGATATTAATGTAAAGAAACACATCATACCTATTCAAAAAAAAGTAATAATCATCCACACACCTGTCATGGCCTGGCACAAGATGGCATATTAATTTCCCGGGCATAAGATAACATACAATGAATAATCAATGCTATCTATAAGCAGCGGTTGCTTCTTACCATCCAGAGAGCCACATATTTACTATCTTATATTACAAAAAAAATGCACATGCATATCCCAATCGGGAATCAAACAAACTTTCAAATGGTTGGTCGTGTTATCTTAAACCAATTTATCAACAAGGGTTTTTAATGTTATTTATCTAATAAATTTAAGTTTAATTAATTTTCTTTATTTGCTTATTATTTATCTGTGTGACAGACGACCATGTTTAAAATTTCAAGCACCCGGAATATAACATTGTTTACAGGTAACAACATAAATTTTGTTTCTTGTTTATTATGTAATATGTGTTATATTACAAGTCGGTGTGACGGTGAGTCCACGTCACCCAATCCAAGACAGCCATACAATTTGTTATGTTAAAATATAACTCGTTTTATATGGTGCTTAACGTGATGTATACTGTTTTCCTGTTCTGTATTACATACTAGATGTTGCCCTCGACTTATTTCGTATTAGAATTTTCCCAGATTTTGATTCCAAAACGCGCTTGTCTAACTGTCACCATATATTTGTGTATATATACAAAACAAAATCACATCAGTTACATAATTTATGACTGAAGAACAGCTCAACCGATTTAGCTGAAAATTGATCGCGAGGTAGCTTAAAACCAGGAGACGGACATTGGACACAACACTTTTTATCACGTTGGGTTTCGAGGAAACTAAGAAAAACTGCATTTTAATTTCACTTATACAAGCTGAACGGGTTGAACGAAGTTCGAATGAACAGTTATTTTTAAGAAAGTTGGTCTTGTACACGCTTTTTTATATAACGCTTGTACTTTTCACATTTCTTTTCATCTAACACTATATTGCATTTTTTGTGTGTTAAATTTAAGCCAAGCGATTAAATTGTTTTAATCGTCATCCGAGGTATACAACTAAATTTAAATGAATCTACTTAATTTTAACGTTCAGTACTTTTAGTTGCTGACGGTCAAAGAAAAACGGAAGTTAATAATGGGAACTAGCTTTTAATGAAAGTCCGCTCACATCTGCGCTATGATTCTCGTAGTCAAACAGGAGATAAGCTATGTCCATTATGTACATTTTATTAGCGCCAGTTAACTATCTAAATAAAATATATTTTTGGATTTCTACACTACAAAATTTGCGACTAAATAAATTTAGAGTGTTTTCAAAAACTTTAAAGTTTAAGTTACCTTTGAATCTGAATCGGAATCAGAATCATTTACTGAAGTAACAAAATTTCCAAAAACAAAAAATAAAAAGTTTGCGTTTACTGATAAGAGAAACGGTTTTGAAATGTGCAGTTAGTATTATATCTTCATACAAACTGGTTAAAACACTTTTGTACCTATTTTCATTTTCTTTTGTATTTGGGTTTGGTATGCACTCGGGATATCATCATTAGCGGTTATGCTACTTGGTCGATGTAATTGCTTTTTTTATTTTGTAACCAATAGGCTAGCTAGTGATTTGTAAATGATATTTTGAATTAATGAACCTTATCGCCTCTGTGGTCTAGCGGTCCGGGTGTTGGACTTGACTGCATGAGGTCCCGGGTTCGAATCCCGGGTCGGCCAACAAAAAGAAAATTGGATTTTTCCAATTTTCTGATAAAAAAAATGTTGGTCGGGATAGGAAATGTGCCCGGTTGGCGATAGGCTTGCCACCTATCACGTTGTGGGACTCTCAGTGTCTTCGGCTGGTCGTGGGTGCCCTGGTTGTGCCTCTGCCTACCTCTTCGGGGATATGGGCGTAAAGATACTACTATGAACCTAAGTATTTACTTAATATGGCAAAAAACAATAACTTACGATTCATTGAACGATTTTTGAATCGTTTTCGATTCAAAACGATTAAAATTAATCGATTTGAATTAATTTGAAATTATTCGAAGTAAATAATTCGATTTATCAGTTCAAAATCGAAATATTTACGATCACAGAATTAGCAATAAATTCACATAGACAGATGTAGTTATGACTGAAGGAGCGCAGCCCTACTACGTGTTGACGCACCGCACGGCTGTAGGTATTTAATTTAAAAACAGAGCCAAGTTAAACTACTGCATTTAATATTACTGCGTGACTAAAAAGCTGTTTAAAATTTGACTTTTTATTTTTTTCTAATGGGTATCATGTAGGTATGTTTACGTCATTTTGTATTTTTTAAAGTACTCATATTTAGCCATTGATATGGTCGGAATGATAAAAGTCTGGAAATAAAGATAGAGCAAATAGTTCTTATTGCGAAATAGTACTATATAAAATCCTTAGGGGAGTAAAAACGAAAGTTTTAGACCACATAAAATCGTCGAACGAAGCGATGCTGGGACTGACAAATATGTGATCTGGGGCTCTTTTTTACTGTCTCAGAAAGCTCACAGAGGGCGGAAAGTTGCCACTTTTTGCTCGAAGTGTAGGAGTAGTATTTTACAGCACGAGGTCAGGGAAATATTGTAATAATTACACTTTTGTTACTGTCGTGCTGAAAATAGCATATGCGCCTAAAAATAAAGCAACAAAACACAGATTAAGCGGTTTCGTTTTCAACTTGACCAATAATTACCTGTAATCTGAGACTTTTCATATTTTCCTGCCCTCGGGAAGAAACATATATCTTCAATGTTTGTTCTTGGATAATTCTGCTAGCTATCATATGTAGCTAATTTGTTTTAAACTATCTGTTTGCCCTCAACTTCATCATCTTAGAATAGTGACAATTTTCGTACAAATTTTCATCTCTTATTGTAATTGCTTGGGGATGGATTTTTGAAAAAAAAATAGCACATGTTTAAGCTATTTTTTTTTAAATTTACGCATATCAAATTTCACTGAAATGGATACAGGGGTTTAGCACTGAAAAAACAACTCACAGATAGACTTTCGTATTTATATTAGTATGAAAGGATAAAGTCTATGAAATATATTTAAAATTCTAAAAGTACTACATAAATATAACTTATACCAAAAAAATATTTTATCTGTCCGTCACGCTTTTTGAGGGTTCAGGATCAATTAGTTTTCTTTGTGGTAAGAAATACATGTCACCTAGAGACGACCAAAGATGGTGAGGTTATATCGTCATATGAAGGTAGGATGTAAAGGTTCTATTGTGATATACTCTCGCATCGTTTACTACTATCTTCTAAGTGAATCTTAACATTGTAGAGTACTTGCTTATTAAAGCAAAAAAAAGGAATTCTGTTCCACCAATCCTGACGTAATATAATAAAGTCATGGATCATAATAATAGTAAAAAAATAATCGCTTTTATAAAAAGTTTTTTTGTAACAAAAAAATTCCAGCAAATACCAACGTGCAATTAGTTTAACCATTTTTTTATGAAATTGGAAGGCAAACAAGCAGAAGGATTTCCTGATGGTAAGAAATTCACGCAGCCTAGAGACACCAAGGGTGGTAATGGTACGTTGCCAACCTCCTGGGATGTTAGGCCTTGAGCAAAAGTAAGTTTATAGTACCTTACGCTCCAAACCGGAATACACCATGACGTTATGGCGGCAGGAATAGGTGCAGCGGTCGTACCAATCCGGTAATCGCTGCAAAACTCTAGCACCTAGTCAGATGTCACGGTGTTAGTGACGGTAAGCCTGTGTTAGCCTTTTACGAGCTGCCTGGCAGGAAAACAGATGGTCTATTCTGCATAGGAGCCCGGACTAACACTGGGAAATTCTGGATAAAATACAAATAAAATAGTATTAAAATTTCTACACACGAGTGGCGTCCAATGAACTATCTGAGACAGGTATACCAATCTTGACATAATATCACCAAGTGATGGGTCACAATATTAGTACAAAATGAAGTGCTTTGTTTTTTTTTGTGATAAATAAATTCCAGCAAATACCAATAGTGCAAGTAGTTAAACTATTTAATCCCGGAACAGAAATAAATAAAATAGTATTAAAATTTCTACACACGAGTGGCGTCCAATGAACTATCCGAGACAGGTATCGGTGCCGAATTTTCCGCCTGTCCGCCCGCCAAAATGTCCAAAGCCGTGTAATAAATAAACGCATTGGAGAATTTTCTGGAAAACTCGTGTTTATAGTTTAGTAGCTTTCCATTCGTAGACCTTTAGTCACGAGTGGGACTTTGAGCTAAATATACATTATACAGGTATTTTGAATCGTCCTTTTATTTAATAATATATAAATATGGTGTCGTGGGATACCAGGAAGGAGCGAAGTTCCTTCGGCTTATGTAGAATCGACACAATTCATGAGTATATACTATGCGTTGGCGGGGTGGAGTGACGGAGAAAGAGAAAGGTATTATACACTAAACGCTTGTGTATACGACTGTCGCACCTGCACACGTCTCATTTAACGGTTTTATTTCACCTTTTTTTTCTTACGATTTTTGCTATCACATTTTTTCAGTTTGGTCGCGGAGCAAAATCCCTAACTCCTCCAAGCCTACCGTAAGAAACTTCGTTCCAATAAATATATTTATTTCACATGGATCTACACAGTGTTATTTGTGACGTTTCTATAAAATTCGCCCTTATCTAACATCGGATCGGAACGTGACCACACACTGAGAAGATCCGGCGAAAGTAACTCAGAGGACTAGCCTTTTTTCTTATAAATCTGATTAACCAGAGGCGGATTAATTGTAGAGAGCATCCTAGGCAAACACCTCGTTGGCGCCTCTCTATAAGTGATAACTAGGTAAACCAGGACACGTGTACTTAGGCATGAATGAAATGTGATGAGAGTGAAGAAAGCAAGAAGGACAAAAAACATTTCTTGCTTTCTTCTTGTCTTTGTGGAATCAAATCTGACTGTGTATTTTGACATAAATATTAATTTTGTTATTGTTTTTTTATTTGTTCAAAAACTTTCGCGCGTGCGCCTCTTTGTAATATCGCGCCCCTAGGCACATGCCTACTTTGCCATAGGGATAATACGTCTCTGTGATTAACAAAAATATATTACATACAATTCGTAGAGATTGGTATGAGGATCAATTAATCCCAAGTATTTCTGTGTTCCATATATTCTGAAATCATAAAATAACGCTTATGATAGGGTTCATGTGTTTTTATTTCTCGCCCATTTGTGTAAAAGTTTAAATTCACGTTAAAATCAGTCTATGTTCGAATTATAGCAAGTCCAAGATTTTTTTTAATGAAATAGAAAGAAAATAATTATGAGTATGCACTTAACAAAAAATGTAAAATAAAACTGGAAAAAAAATGTAGGCTGCTTTTCAAAATGTCTTAAGTGTCATAGCAGTAATATTAATTATTTATAAATCGAATTATATCTTTAGGATTTCAAGTCAATGGTCTTCTCTGTATTTTTTTATTACTTTAAAATTGTAGCTCGGGTACGAGTATATTATTTTTGCGATACCAGACTTCACTGCGAAGACTAAAATATTTCAACTATTTGGATTGAAGAGATAATTTAGCAGTTACTTACGAGATAAAAAAAATTGCACATATACCTCTGTTTGTACATAAAGGCACGTGCAAAATACATAACTATATTTAAGTCAGTTAATATAATGTCAATTTGTCAAGAATTCCATGATGTATAAAACGTATACAACGTCATGCCATAAGCTCTATTCCTTTCAATTAAAACCGTGAAATTAAATTCTCTCAAACCTAAATCCCCCTTAATTTAGTCGGCTTACAACTTTAATACTTTGTAATAAACTAATGCCTTAAATCTTTAATAGAATGAAATAAATTTCCCTCCCATTAAAGAAATGGCAACACTTCGAACCCCTGCGATAATCCCGAACTTTATTTTACAATGAACATACGCACTCAACTGTATCACTTAAGCAAATAAGGGCTTGTTCACAATTGAATACGTAGTTGACAACGTTGAGAGTATTTTATAGGATCCAGCAAACATACATTTCTTAATAGTCAGAAATAATCTTCGTTTATAAACACTTGCAGAAATAAGTTTAAAAGTTTATGGCGGCAGATATGTACCATTTAAAATACATTTTAGATTGGGGAACTAGGGAAGGCGGATAATATAATCGTAAACGTCCTTTTGGGGTAAGTCGTAAATCTCTTTCACTTTACACAATGTACTGTGGGAGTAGAAATATTTAGATAAGCAGAGGAACTGCGTAGGGCTACATTTTATTTTAGAAACATCTAGTTATTCATTAAAAGAAATTGTAAATATTAAATAAGGCGAAGAAATAATGTTAAAACACCCAGAAATTCAGTCGCCTACATCGGTATATTGCACCCCTTACACTGGCGTACCGAAACAATTTTTAAGTTCGGTACAGCTCTGTTCGCATTTGTAGTCGGTAAAGTAGATAGTATGGATTGCTCTAGTTTACCTACAATTCTCATTTTATCTTTTCTCTTAAATCAGTCCGTATTAAAATTACTTTTATGACACTAATTGCATAAATATTCCAGGACAATCTCATTCAAGAAAATCACTCAATTTTTGTCTTAATGTGTAATTTCCAAATAAGTTGATATTTTCTTTAAAATATGTATTTCATTTCGATTTTATAAATAAGAGCTGATATGAAAAAAGTGACTAGATTTCTCATATCAGCTCACCAATTACACCCAAAATCATACTAATGTTATAAAGAGGAAAACTTCGTTTGTTTGTTTGGTTGTAATGAATAGGCTCAAAAACTACTGGACCGATTTTAAAAATTCTTTAAAAAAGCTACATTATCCACAAGTGACGCTTTGTTTCATCCAAATCGGTATAGTAGAAGCCAAGTTACGCAGACGAAGCTGCGTGAAACTGCTAGTCACGTATAAAATTATAGGCACCAAAATGAGTGTAGGCCAGAGTTATACTTGTGACTACTTTCATTAATACATACAATATTAATGTTATGAATGTAGGAGCATTTATAGATGTTCTATCTCAGCCAACAAGCGCAGCCGCAACTGATTTATATAAGTTGATTTAATGTTTAGGTGTTAAGTAGGATAAGCTTTTTTTAACGGATATATAATATGCATGAACTGGGACTGACATGCCCTGCAGGGTAAAAGTCCCTTATAATTTAGATAAAAAAAACATTTAATATCCGTCGTACCCGTATTGCAATATTAGTAAATAGGTAGCTCATAAATCTACGTCTAAAACTTAACAATATGGCTACAGTAAATTCATTTCTTTAATCATGACGCATCTGATTAATAATTTTCTTATTTTCAACTTCACTATGAACGAACCCTTAGGCATCCCCCAACAAATTTCGCGTTAGTCGATCAAATCAAATTGTCTCAGTCTGCTTCACCCGGAGTCGAATTGGCGACCCTCCTGAGGGTGAATAATGATATTGTTTCCTACTAATGTCCTTCAGAGTGACGATGTATGAGGATTGCCGTTTTCTTGAAGTTACGATTAGAGATGTCAGGATTCAGAATTTTGTCGAATAACGAATATTTGATTATTTTCTCGGCCACAGCGCTAATTTTCAGCCTATTCCAATATATCTATATTGTAGTAACGTGCTAATCCATACGATTTTTAATGCTAGATTATGACACGATGACAAAAACAAGTTCTTTATCAAAAAATCATTACTCCCAAGTGAATAGGTTATTTGTTAGTAGATTTATTTTGATAGCAAATTAATAAAAAGCCAATAAATTTTTTTTGAGAACAATGCATGCGTAATATATACGTTCTGGTTTGAGTTTCAAAATACATTTAGCATTAATTAATAAAATAAAACATTGGATTCAATAACAATGCAAGTCGTACTATACATATTTTAATAGTAATAAATAAATTGATTATGAAAAAAATACCATCGTTTACCATTAACTAATGCTGAAATACTTAGTGTCTTCATAATAAATATGGAAAATTGATATTATCGTCTGTATCACTTTGTAATAAATACTAGGTTAGACCATAGAGTACATTACTCTGTGTTCATTAATAAGGCTTTAGCCGTGTTGGTCCGGGCTCCTTTGCAGAATAGACTATCTGCATTCCTGCCAGGCAGCTCGTAAAAGGCGAGCATAGATCTACCGTCACTAACACCGTGACATCTGACTGTGGTAGAGTTTCGCAGCGACTCACTCGGAATGTTACCACCGCCTTACCTATTCCTACCGCCATAACGTTCTGACATGTTCGAGTTTGGAGAGTAAGGTACCCGGTAAACTTACTTTTGCTCGAGACCTAACATAACAGCCTCAGGTTGGCAACGCAACATTACCACCTTTGGTGTCTCTAGGCGGCGAGAATTTCTTACCATCAGGAAATCCGTCTGCTTGTTTGCCACAAAAAAACAATATTCAATTTTCAAAAAAAGAGGCGCTTTGTCTATAATCTAAACAGACTGAATTATATTTTTACATATTTGAGCAATACATGTGATTTTTTTATATTTGTTTATGTTGTAAGGTTTCATAGCTTGCAAGCTGATTGCTTTACAGGTAAGTAATATCTTATCAAACGTCTTGAAGTTTGACCGAATAATTCGAATCCCGAATAATCGAAGCATCACTAGGTTCGATTTAAGAATCTAATTTCGGAAAAGGCTTTAGTGTCGCTCTTGAGGATTTTCGGGTCGATTTTATTAGTACACCCCATTGTCTGTGATTCCGTTCACTTTTTTATGTTCTTTTTACTCCTGGGGATTGATTTTACATCCATCGAAAATAGGATTAACTTGGAATGTCTAGAAGTACCCTTTAAATCGTTATTCTTGTATCTTTCAATAATCGACGTTGCGCAATGCTATTTATCTATACAGTTTTAAGAATAAATCATAAAAAAAACAACGATGCTGTCTTGAGCAAGTGATACAAAATTATACAATATACTAAGAAGATTTTTTAAAGTTATCACATATTTCGTTGCACATAATTTGATTATGTACTTAAAATAAAATATAAATATTCACATTTGTCAAATTATTTAATTAATTTTCATTTTGTTTTTTTTATTATTTTATGAATTTTAGTTATGCGTATAAATAATCATTTTAGTATAATATTTATATAACTTCAATTTATTTAATGTTATCTTAGGAGCTGCTTACAAGTAACGCAGAATAAAAGCTCCTCCGGTAATACCTCTGATCCCACGAGAATACGCGAAAGCTATATCGCGATCCAGACAAAATCTCTAATATCCCAGTTTTTCGCTTCCCAAATTTATGCCACAATCGTCGGGTTTCATCTTAGCTCGTTTATTTCAACCTTTTAGTATAGGGGTGTGACGTCATCGCCTATTGGAATAATTAAGTATACTAGTGGTCGCCCGTTGGTCGAAATTCGACGATAATAATTTTTGATACCTGGTTGGTAAGAACGCCATCTTCATTTCTCAAGACCAACTACTTTGTTTCCATACTGTATGGTGCGCTATCTGTGATATTTTATCATAATCATCAATATATTTGTTTGTGTGTGTCAAATGCATGATAATGTGGGTAATGTTTTATTTATAGATTTAATGTACTTTATAAGTATTATTATTGAAAAATATTAGCGTTCTGCACTTCTCCTACACATAAACTATAAATGAGCCAAATTTTATACTCCTGTGATCGCGCAATTTTCGTAAAAAGGGGTCTAAAGTTTTAGCATCAAGTATATAATATGTAGATTAGACACCAGGTTTATTTGAATTTCATCCACTGTCTTAACTCTTTCTGTTTCCATATTTTAAATGCTCGTTGTTATCGTATGCTGATTTATAACAGCGTAATCGGAAAATTTAAAGGTTTTTAATGTACTGTCAAATTCTTTGGTTATACACATTTTTATGGAATGAAATCGAGTCAGGCCACAAAAAGAAAGTATGTTTTTTCAATTTATTATATAAAAGAAAGTCGGGTTTGCTACAACACATATAACTCGAGATCTGCTGCACCAATTTTCATGGTTTTCGATTCGTTGGATTTGTCTTCGCCCCGAATGGCAGATTACACCTTAAAACAATAAAAACAAAAATATTGAACAATGAATCAGTCGTGACAGTTAAACCGATCAGGCTGAAAATTGATGGAGAAGTAGCTTAGAACCGGGAAAAGGACATGAGGTACACTTTATCCTTTAGAACAGCGAGGAAACTAGGAAAAATGACACTTTAATTTTTCCCATACAAACTGAACGGGTGGAACGAAGATCACCGGTACAGCTAGCTTTCTAATAAAAACAATGTTTCCCGAGATAGGAGCTGTGCCGGGTTGGCGGTTTGCCACTTATATTGTAGGTCTCAGTGTCTTTTGCTCGTCGCGGGTTCCTTGTTCGTGCCTATCTCTACCTTTAGGGGATATGAGTATGAAGGTAATTGTAAAACGACGAACAAGCATACATGTCTCTTGGTAGTAAGACACAACAGAACTGTTGACAGACAACGTAGATGTTGTAAAAACATATCCATGTTAATAAATAAAAGGGCCTAATACCCACTAGGCCTATTTTCTCTATTGAGTATCCCACCCTTCAGCTGGTAATAGAAATAATAAAAGCGATGGATACCCTGGTAAGCTATTACACAACGCTCTACCATGAGTGAGTGAGTCTTGATTACAAAGATATTTCCCCGTGTTGGTCCAGGCTCCTTTGCAGAATAGATCTGCCTTCCTGCTAGGCAGCTCGTGAAATACAAGCATAAGCTTACCGTCACTAACACTGTGATATCCTACATGGTGGTAAAGTTTTTACAGCGACTTGCCCGGATTGGTGGTAGAGTTTCGTGATATCCTACTAGGCAGAGTTTCGTAGCGACTCGTCCGGATAAGCAGGACCGTATTACCTATTCCTGCTGCCATAAGGTTAGTGCATGCCTTTGACGTATTCCGGTTCGGATGATAAGGTAGCCGGTAAATTTACTTTTATGCGAAGCCTAACACCCCGGCCCCAGGTTGGCAACGCACTTTGTTGTCTGTAGGTGACGTGAATTTCTTACCATCAGGAAATCTGTCTACTTATATCATAAAGAACATGGTTGACCTTTGTTTGCGTTATACGAGCTCCCTGGAAGAAATGCGAATTTTGTTCGATTAGTAGAATGTACCTACATAAAGAACCTGGACCAACAAAATTTCTTAATGTTTTTTTATTTTACCTGGTCTAGCAGTCCAGGTGTCGAACTTGACTTCATGAGGTCCCGGGCTCGATTCCCGGGCCGGGCAACGGAATAAAAGTGTGATTTTTCCAATTTTCTTAAAAAAAAACTTGGGATTGGATGTGTGCCCGGTTGGCGATATGCATGCCACCTATCACACTGTGGGACTCAGTGGCTTCGGCTAGTCGTGGTTGTGTTTCTGCCTACTCTTTGCGGATATGGGCGCTAAGTTACTTTTTTTTTCATTATATAAAATACCTTTATTAAAGTTTTTATTTTTGTAAGTACCTTATTGTAGACATCAAAAGCAAACTTAATTTTACTTTAGTTGGCTTCAAGCTTCAAAGTTCATGAGAAAGCTCGGACATCTATTTGCAAACAAAACTTAAGATCGTACTTGAGAAGTTTGGAGTATTGCAGTTCATTTAATTATAAAGTAAACGGTGCTACAGTGGAACAGCTGGATTGTGTAATTCAATTTGTTTCAATTACAATAACAATTGAATATTATCACACAATTCAATTACTAATTACATTATGTAATTTAATTACATTTTTACTTTCATCTCAACTCACGTTTTTGAGCATTTGAAAACACAGATTTTATACAGTAAAACGTAAATTGTTTTCTAACGTGATACATGCATTTTCACACCAAGTCCTTTACAGGGTAGGCAGAGAGTATCGAGTGCCAAACCTCACGATCCTGGCAGACCTGCCGTACTCAACATTCATTACCATTATCATACAAACACGCCGGTTCCGGAGACTCTTGACACCACCTTCGGGTACTACCCTAGCGATTTGATCGTGGAATGTAAGGTCTGGGTCTCAACAGCATAGGTTTGCAGTTACCTATGCTGTTGGCGACATGCCGTTCGTGTGTAAGAGCTCTAAAACGGATTTTTTGAGATGAGATAGCTAAAAAGCTCGAAATCCATGATAGTAAGAGATAACAGAGCCTTTACTGTGAATTTGTATAGATTACGTTCGGTAAGTTAAATGCCGAAATCTGACACTTTTGGTCTAAAAATATGTTTCTCTTAGTTACCAATAGAGGTGGTGTTTAAAGTTTTTATACAAACAAATTACAGAAACGGTAGCGAATATAGCAAAATTCACAAGTCTTAAATTTATGATGAGGGGTCTATGGCTATATGTACCTAAAGTTGATGTAGGAGCGTCACTGTCTTGTGTAACTAGAAAATTGTCAGAGTCGTTTTTTGACAATCCCCGTGAGATATAAATCAATTGATACCTATCGATATTTTCGATACATCGCGAGCCAAATTTTAAATCGTTAATGTGAAACATTTAGGTAAACCTGGAACTGTTAGATAGGAAATGTGAATATTAAAAAAAGCAGAAATAAAAGCAACTTAAACTAGTAGTTTATTTAGTTTTGTTGAGTGAATTGGAGTTTTTATATGTACAGAATATATAAATACATATAATCTTCCCGTATTGGTCCGAGCTCCTTTGCAGAGTAGACCATCCTTTCTGCCAGGCAGCTCGTTAAAGACGAGCACAGGCTTGCCGTCACTAGCACCGTGACATCCTACTAGGTGGTAGAGCTTCACAGCGACTTACCCGGAATTGGTGCCACCGAATTACCTATTCCTGCCGTCATAATGTCAGTGCTTGCCGTTGATGTATTCCGTTGCGGAGGGTAAGGCAGATAGTAAGTTTGCTTTATATATGTATAAACAAATCCTGTTTAAACAACATACTAATGTATGACAATAATATAAACAAAACATACAGATAGTTAAAAAATAAAAAAGATGAGTTAGACTAGGTTATGGTTTTTTCCTAAAAACAGGCGGCGTGAATTTCTTACTATTAGGAAATCGGTCTGCTTGTTTGCTTTCCAGTACCATAAAAATACAGTTTCAGCTTTAATTACGACAAACTGGGCAGGGTAGGTACAAATTTCTAAAAGCTAAAAGCTTCATTGGATTTGCAAATACGTTTTCATTTTCGTAAATAGTTTGAAGAATTGCAAATTTGGAAATTAGATATGGAAAGCATCTGTACGCTATCAGTTCCGAAACAAATTCGAAGAGTATTTATTTAAGAAAACACGCTCTATTTCTCTATTTTATTATTACTTCTTTTTCCTTCAAATAAGTTGCATATATTTAAGTGTTAGGTTAGATTTTGAGTTGCTTTTAGTGTGGAATGTTTTAGTATGAAGTATTTTTTCTTTCTTATTCTGTTTCTGCGACCTGCAACAAGAGAAGATAGAGATCTGTGATTTTATTGTCAATAAAAAAAACAAAACAGTTAATTGAAGATTCCACGAGAAAAGTTTTAAAAATCCTATTACATCTTAATATAATATATAAACTAGCTCACCCAGCAAACTTCGTATCGCTTGACATTAATGCTTCGATAGTAGCGCATTCTGACGGACCCAATGTGAAACATTCCAAAATCAATAACTACTTATTATTACAAAAATAATTAGAAAAACATTTTCCAGGAGACCAAATTGTGAATCTAAACCATTCTCGAATTCCCTTGAACACACACAAAAAGTTTCATCAACATCGTTCCAGTCGTCTAGAAGGAGTTCAGTGACAAACACAATAATTATATATATAAAGATTAAATGTCATGTTATTTGTCCGCGATAGACTCTTAAACTACTTAATAGATTTCAATCAAATTTACGCACCGTGTGCAGTTTGACCTAACTTGAAAGATAGGATAGCTTGCATCTCAATTTATCGCGGGTGAAGCCGCGGGTAACAGCTAGTAATAATTTGTGTTTTCCTATTAGCAGCACATCATTGTACACTGCAATTAGTACTTAGATAATATTTTATGTTTTTTTTTTTAAACTGAATATATTTGACATGCGCATTTTTCCTCTTTTGTCACGATAATAGTGATTGTTTAAATGTTTTCTTTTTAAATGGCTGGCAACATTTTGATAGTCAAAGGCTGCAAGTTCAAATTTTGATGTAATTTTTTTTCTTAAAAAATTGTAAAAGCTGAAAGCTCTATTGAACCTACAAGTTTAAAATGGCTGCAACAAGCCGCAACCGCCAACGAACGTCCAAGTGATATATGGAAACCGATAGGCAGCAATTTGTCAAGCCGACAGTTAACCCAACTACATTTTAACTTGTATTTCGTTAAATGTTCGTAAACTTTTGAAGATTTTTAACAAATTACACTTTATGTGGCAGTTAAGAATAGTTCTTGATTTGGATTTCATTTCAGTTTTTACATCATAACATTTATAAATTTTACGTGCTCTTCCCAACTTCAGGTGAAACACCTGTGTTGAAGGAAAAGGCAAAAACGTTAAAATCACTACATAGTAAATAAAAAAATCCGCGTTCTCTGTCCCTATGTCCCTTTGTATGCTTAAATCTTTCAAAGTACGCACCGGATTTTGATGCAGTTTTTTTAGTAGATAAAGTGTTTAAAGAGGAAGGTTTATATGTATATTTTATACCCGTGCGAAGCAGGAGGGGGGGGGGGCACTACTATCATTGTAAAAAGAAGCATTCTCCGTAGTATAACGCACCATTATGAGGATTTCTTATCATCATGCAATCCGTCTGCCTTGTAATGTCATAAAAAAAATTAAAATACTTTCGCCAGAAATGAAATTACTTATTATCAAAATTGGCAAGGTGTGTACGTATTTCGGTATGATAAGTCAGAAGTATAGGTATGGATAACTGTTACGGGCAAGTCGACGTTGGTATTAGCTCGGTTCGCGTTCTTATATTATAGTAGTTTTTTATTCTATTAACTTAAAGTTTAATTTACAGTTTCATGATATTAAAAACCTGTCATGTTCCAATTTTTAACGTTACTTTAAGTATTGTTACAAATAATAGCTGTCTCAGCTGGTGCTTGCTAATGCAAGCATACCAACGACACACACTCGATCTGTAACGTTCTAAAAAACAAGTTGATTTTGAAAAGTTGAAGGAAGACGGAGCTCGATAAAGATATTACTGGCGGGACGTGTCGGGATGAATCATTGTTGAGCAGATAACACGAGCGGCGGGATTGTGTGACGTCAGCAAGGTTTATGTAACAAGGACTAAACTATGGCTACGTAGACATATTACAGAACAATAACTATTAACAGCAATAATATTAAAAAAATGTCTTTCCGTGCCCTTTGTTAGCCTATACCGTGGCGGAGGTGATCACTTTCCATCAGGTGTCCCACTTGCTCGTTGGCCTCCTTTTCTATATAAAAAAAAACAAATTGATGTGAAAGACAGAAATGAAAAAGAGTATTACAGTTTAAAAAAACAGTAACTATACAATATACATTTTCAGGGCCACAATAATGGCTTGTTGGTAAGGAAATGAGTGGCAGTGGGTTTAGTTGTGCAACAAATTCAACGGAATAAAGTATGAATTTATTAATTAAAAAAGAAGATTTTTCTTTGAACAACGGTCTCTTGCAATCTTTAAAATTCGACATAAGTCAATGAGATATATTTAAAAAAATACAAATTACAAAATTTTAATAAAAATGTGTCAAGTAGTAAGAACGGGGACTATAAAAAATAATTGTTTTTAATTTATTTATTTGTTTCATTTAATAACATTTTAATATTAATAAATAATTTATGTTTATTTCAGGTAACAAACTATAATTGAAAGTGATTTTGTGTTCGCAAAGACTTTGTGAGTATGATATGTCTACTTTAGTTGAATAGAAGTTCTTTTGTGGGGTGGATAGTCAGGGGGAAAATATTTCTCTAAATATGAAGCCATGGCGTGCCCAAGAATATAAAGTATAGGTTTTTACGAGACAATCCAGCCCTTTGGGGAAGTAAGTGTTAACAAATTCTTTATTCTGTTCCAGTGAAGGCACGTTTAAGGGACGGGTAAATATATGTATATTGTTACAATCACCCACATTGATGTTATGTCTGCGTTTACTTAAATGATGATTCTTCTTGAGTTTCCGTCTTTTACCAAAATTTTGTTTTATTGTATAAGGTGCAAACAAACATACAAATTTGTGCAAGGCTACGATGCGCAAATAAACCTATTTCTTGAATGAAAATGAGTATTGTATTAACTCTATATTTCACACAAAGTAGACCAATCACGATATTAATTTCATGTTTCGAGCTTTAGATACCTTTTTTCATTTATTTAATAAAATGACATACAATTTTTTTTTTAACAAAAAGCGCTTACACTGCATAGTAAAACAGATAAGGAACCGGTTTTGAACAGCGTCGGATTCTTTCGTTTGCAAAGTTATACAGGTTGATCTTTGATTGCAGTGAGTAAGTACAGATGTGGCGTGGAAACGTGTGCAAATTATGACGATTGCAACTTTTAAGATCGTAATATCTCTTTCTTTCTTTCTTTAAGTTTTGACCTTCACGTTAGTATTTTTCCATTCGTCAAGTAGACATTTGCAACAAATTTTATATCAATTTTGATCAATTATAATTAGTCATCAGTCATAAGTCGTCAGTAAGTCATGTCAGGCTCTTGGGTAAAGCGGCGGCCTCATTACACAAGCTCATGTAAGGAGATTTGGCGGCAACGAGGAAATACATGATACGCTAATTTCTTCATGATTATTTCATTTGTGCACTTTCACTGAACAAAATGTCACCAAAATTGACTAATTTCACTCAATATCAATACGAAATTTAATAATTATGAAAAAACTTCGACCATCTTTTCTCTCGATATTTCAAAAATAATGGGTCGTATGAAAAAAAAATTACATACATTTTTTGTAGATAAATTTTCAATTTTTGTCTGAAATATTTTTCCAATAAACTTTACAGATTCCCTGAAAATCGCGAAAACTCATTTTTTGACCTTTGACCTTGAACTACATTTTTTCCATGCAATACAATGATTTGTAATTTCTGAATTTTATTTGTAATTGTATTTAGAACAACTTAACTGATTTTCAGCTTGTTGGGACTTTCCGTCTCACGGAATGTCCAGATTGACCGGACTGAAATACAATAAATTAATTATCAAGACACGTCAGTAAACTCGAGTTCAAGGTGATTCCTTATCATATTATACAAAACTGTGTATTACCTTCCAGTTGAAGACATTTTTGTCCTAACTTGAACGATTTTGATAAAACGCAGCTTAGATTTAATTAATCTACTACCTTTCGAGCAGAGAACAGGGCCAGAAGTTTTCTCATGATGCAGTTACCTGTAAATTAAAAAATAATCTTAACTTGGAAGGGTGACCTCTATCAGTTATTTTTCGACAATATCTTAAATAAAATAAATATCTTCACGCCCATATCCCCGAAGAGGTCGGCAGAGGCACAACCAGGGTACCCACGACTAGCCGAATATACTAAGTCCCACAATGTGATAGGTGGCAAGCCTATCGCCAACCGGGCACATATCCTATCCCGAGCAACATTTTTTTATTAGAAAATTGAAAAAACCCAATTTTCTTTTTGTTGCCCGACCCGGGATTCGAACCTGGGACCTCATGCAGTCAAGTCCAACAACTGAACTGCTAGACCACAGAGGCGAAAATATCTTAATGTACAAATACGTCTCTTTACTGAATTAATATTGGCTTTTCTTACGATTTGTGTTTCATATTAGGTAATGACTTTAAGACGTATAAGCAGTTTTTTACGTAACTGTATTCAAAGTGACCGAGAAAATAGAACATAGCCTTGAATAACCGATTCTAAGGTAAATTAATAAAAAAAGAAATCAGAGCGAAAAAATAGTAAATATATCGAATTACGTTAGTCTGAACGTTCTGCTTTTGTCTAGAGACGTGACCTAATTTACAAGAAACAACCTATTTCTCGGAACAAACTTATCTAATGACATTTTAAGCCAAATTCACATCTAATCCCCCGGGATAGAAACCACTGTCACCGCAAATACCTTTGGTAGTCTAGATTGTTCACGACAAAGTCTAAGACATTACAATTTCAACTTTATAGTTATTGACACAAGACTTTATATTTCTACATTTGAATATATCAGAGAGTTTCAGAAATGGGACAAAGTTGTTTTGTAAACTGGCAACACGATTATGAATCTTATTCAAGTGACATAAAAGCGTATGTAAGTGCATAGTAATTTGGTACTTTGATTCCTTGAAAGCGTTTGGTTTCAATCGTTTACGGGATAAAATTTGGGATGTATTTCAGATATCTATCACATTTCCTTGATTTCGGGACAGTGATGAGGGTAATAGAGTTAGGGCAACGAAGACTATTGGGCAAGACATTTTAACGGAATCAGCGTTTTTACTTTCATTATTTACTTATATTTCAAACAGATTAATAAAGTAAGCTACTAATCAACTTTTGATATTATTTGCTTATTATTAATACAGAAGTATTTAAAAGAACTATCTTCACGTCTATATAGATAGATATATAGACAGAGGCACAACCAGGGCACCTACGACTAGTCGAAAACACTAAGTCCCACAGTGGGCCACCTGGCAAGCCTATCGCCAACCGGGCACATATCCAATCCCGGGCAACATTTTTTTTATTAGAATATTGGAAAAACCAAATTTTCTTTTTGTTATCCGACCCGGGATTCAAACCCGGGACCCTATGCAGTCAAGTCCAACACCTGAACCGTTAGACCACAGAGGCGATATAGGTATTTAATATTATTTTTACATAAGCCGTTACACTAATCTTCTTGTAAATAAAAATAAATCATTGTATTCCTAAGTTTTCACATTACGCTTTAAAGTATGGATCTATTTCGTTAATTCTTTTTTTGTTGTTTTAATTATTGTCAGGAGAAGGTTTACAATATGCTCATTTTAATTGAATATTCATAGTTAAGACAAGACAACGTCTTCCAGTTCCGATGGTAGATAAATATTTGATGGTCCGTTTTCATTTCGTGGTTATAGTCTTAAATCACTTGTATAAGTAAGATACCCCCTAATAAAAACGAGTCGTAAATACTACGTTTGCCTTTTTATCTATATATTAATACGTGATGCCAAAACTTCTTACCCCTTCTTACGAAAATTGATAGGACGCAGGAGCATAAAATTTGGCACACTTATAGTTTATGTTTAGGAGAAGTACAGAACGCTAATATTTTTTAATTATAATGCTTATAAAGTACATTAAATCAGTAAATAAAACATTAGCCACACTACCATGCATTTGACACACACAAACACATATATTGATGATAACGATAAAAGATCACAGATGGCGCACTGTACAGTTTGGAAACAAAATAGTTGGTCTTGAGAAATGATGGCGTTCTTATCAACGAGATATTAGAATGTATTGTGGTCGAATTTCGACCAACGGGCGACCACTAGTAGTACATAATTATACGACGGGCTGTCACTCAAAATGGCGTATCTTCAGTAGCTTGAACGGGATGGAAAGCCCATCACTCGACAGACCTTCGCTGTGTCATCCTGTACGTGACTGCAATCCTTGAATGTCCTCGCTTCAGCTTTACTTCTTTGACTTTGCTTATTCTGTGTCTTTCTTTAATCGAGAGCCTGAAGACTTTATTCATATACATGATACATGCATGTTTTACTATTTAAATTATACGCTTCGGCTTTACACTTTACCTAATCTAAATTTAAGTGAAATAATTAATTATGTGTAATACCAACTCTATAAAGATATCTTTAAAATACATTCGGATTTCCGAAGCTTGACGAATATAGCCGAAGTGCACAATTTAAATAGTACTACTCTACTAGTAAAAGCCAAGATTATCTAACTACCATCGGAATCACGACCACTCATTGAAAAGATGCGACGAAAGAAACCCGACTCCATTTATCTGATCCAATCCGAATCATTAATCAATCCGTTTATCAATTCGATTGAATATATCTTAATATATATATTTTGTTCGTGTGTTTGTCACTAAACTCTTCCAGACGACTGGAGTGATTTTAATATAATTTATTGTGTGTGAGTATTCGAGAATAGTTTGGATTGACAATTTGGTTCACTGGAAAATATTTTTTTAATTATTTTATTATTGCAAGTAGTCGTCGATTTTGGAATGTTTTACATTGGATCCGGCAGACTGCGCTACTGTCAGAGCATCAAACATTATGTAGTAGCTATGTGGTAGTAGCTGTTAATGTCAAGCGATACGAAGTTTGCTGGGTCAGCTAGTTTTTATATGTTTGTAACATGACTACTCGGTCAATAATGAAAACATTTTTTTTTCGAACGGTAGATCATGACACAGAGATGCTCTCTTATGGATACAAGTTATGTAATTGTATCTATAAAAAAACAACATATTTATAACAACAACATATTATCTTCACGCAAAGTTCCGTGGGGTAGCCATAGAATATCTATTGTCATGTTATAATTTTTGGTACTTAGTTTTACTGTACTAAAATTATATTATTTACATTAATCGAATAATATTCCTTATTTTTAAAACCCAGTTTTTGGATAAAAAAGCAAATAAATCTATGAATTTCGAGCTATTTACGACGCCTATAGAGATATTCTGATTCTGATCAAGGGTTACGTAAGTTTAAGAGTGGTAATATACCGATTGTCAACCTGACGCTGAGGTGTTAAACCTATGGAATAAATAACTATTCTGCTTAATCCATTCGCTAGGTCTTTTGATAGTATTGAGCACTATTGCTATGAAAGCATCAATATATTAGGCGTTTTTTTATAACATGCAAACAAGCAGACGGATTTCCTGATGGTAAGAAATTTTCGCTGCCTAGCGACACCAAAGGTGGAAATGGTGCGTTGCCAACCAGAGGCCGGGATGTTAGGCCTCGAGCAAAAGTGAGTTAACCGGCTAACTTACCCTCAGAACCGGAACACGTCATGACGTTAGGCGGCAGGAATAGGTATAGGTAAGGCGGTGGTACCAATCCGGGTGAGTCGCTGCGAAACTCTACCACCTAGTAGGATGTCACGGTGTTAGTGACGGCAAGCCTATGCTGCCTGCCTGCCTGAGCTGCCTGGAATAGGAAGGCAGATGGTCTATTCTACAAAGGAGCCCGGACCAACACGGGGGATGTAATTAGTTAGCGCGAAATATGTTAGAAAGCACCTCATACTTTGTAGAATTTCGTAGCATCACTTATAAAACGTAGCATTGTGCTACGCCATGGTCTTTTATAACCTGTATACTTGAAACTGAGTTGAGTTAGCTGTAACGCATAAAGCTAAAGTATAATTTGCTTACTTACTTGCACCCGTATTCAAGAAGCTTACTTAGCTAAGTAATAAAAAAAAACGCTGCGCGAAATACGACATTTAGCTATGCGTTTCTTACGTCAAGCTATCCAATTAATTAACAATACTTAGTTCAATACCAGTTCTAAGCAAGTAAGCTTCTTGAATACGGGTATTATAATTTGCCTTGATTTATTTGTGTAAGCACTCACGGCGGGCTTGATGCTCAC
>NJDD01000891.1:113257-124588 GCA_002245505.1 Calephelis nemesis
CCCCCCCCATTAACGTGTGACGTAATTTATGGATGGCCCCTAAACTGCAAAACGACTTGGTGTGAAAAAATGTACTCGTATTTACCTGAACTAGTGGTCGCCCGTCGGTCGAAATTCGACCATAATAAATTTTAATATCTTGTTAATAAGACGCCATCTTCATTTATCATCATTGGAAACATAGTAGACCAACTACTATGTTTGCCTTGAAAATATGTATAAGTGTATAGCTGAATTCAGATAACTGAATTAATGAATAGAATATAATACAAATTTTACTTACCTTTATAATAACTCATTATAAGTTTTGTATATTCTTTACTTTAATTTGTGTCAAGCCAATAAAGTCTGCGTAATTTAAATGAAGTTGTCTTTTAATGAAACCAAGAAAATTAGATGACAAAGCTACAATTAAGCAATATTCAAATTTTAAATAAAAAATATAGCTTGAACAAATTACACAAATAATTAGTAATAACTAGTATTGTAGTTTGTATCTATATGTAAGTTTTTATATTGTGCACTGTATGTTCTACATTTCTTTCAGTCATTCTCGTTATTTTGGGTTTGCTGGAAGAAATCACTTTTACAAATAAGCTCGCCTTTTGTATAATTTTGACTTTTTGTGTACAACAAAGAATTAGAAATACTAATAAAAAATGTATAATTAATCTAACCCTAAAGTAAACAAATTATGGACTTGGGTTTTGGGTATTGGATAACAATAATAACTTAAAGGAATATTTAAAAAGATACTAGAATAAATTTGATAAACTCCCAGACTCACAAGTACAAAATATTTAAATGTTCATCACACAAATGTCTGACCCCGTCGGGAATCGAACCCGAGCCTTTAGGTTGGTGGTATTAGGCATGTACGTTAACCCCTCGAATAACTAGGTGGTCAGGAAAAGATTGAAGTATGTAAGTGTACGCAAATTTTATTTAGAATAGAAATATTAATGAAACCATTGAATCAGTTTGTTTATAAAATAAATTGTTTGACATTTAATAGTGCAATTTATTTGATCAACGTAATTTTGTCGTCTAATTATTTATCAAACTAAATTAGTGAACTCAATGAGATATCAAATTAAGCATAATATATCTTAATAAGACTTGGGAGTTTGGAGAAAATTACAAATGGATATTTAATTACTGGTAAAACGATTTCGAGGAAATAAACCTACACTTGTGGACGTCCAACAGAGCCTCTTTACAACTGACGTACTTTAGTCGGCCGTACGTGAGTACTACATAGGTTCAACCCAAAAAACGTTAAAAAGACAGTAGGTACTCTTTAAATGCTACAGAATAGTAAATTTTATGGTACAGCTTATTTAACGATTTTGTTAATAATAAGTACCCAGATTGACTTCTGGCTTACACCGATGCCTCTAAAAAAACCCTAGTGACGTGGTTGGAGCAGCTATCTGGATACCTAAATTTCGTGTTGCTTTATCCTATAAATACCCTCCTATTTCCTCTGTTTATACAGCGGAAAGCCTAGCTATACTTGAAGCTATTAAGTACATTGAATCCCACAGGCTTAATAAGTCAATAATATTTTCTGACTCACTTAGTTAATTACAAGCTGTTTCAAATAATAATTTCTATTCTAGGTTTAAACTGAGTATCATTTTTCAAATTAAAGATATTTTGTACAAATGCTCTACTAATAATGTTCAGGTAGCGTTGGCTTGGATACCTAGTCATGTAGGGATTAAAGATAATGAGGTTGTAGATGGGCTGGCTAAAGAATCTGTGGACATTGGCTGTCTAGACTAATTCTATGTACACCCCCTTGACCTTTCTTCGACAGCTAGACATGATCTTGTTCAGGACTGGGGTACAAACTGGGCCCAGTCTAGCCTAATAAAAGGGAATCATTATGCAACCATTCAGCCTTGCATTCAGGAAAAAGTATCTTCACACCCATATCCCCGAAAAGGTAGGCAGAGGCACAACCAGGGCACCTACGACTAGCCGAAGTCACTAAGTCCCACAACTATCGCCAACCGGGCACATTTCCAATCCCGAGCAACATTTTTTTTAAGTAGAAAATTGGGAAAAACCCAATTTTTTTGTTACCCGACCCGGGATTCGAACCCGGGACCTCTTGTAGTCAAGTCCAACAACTGAACCACTAGACCACAGAGGCGATTCAGTGCATTCAGGAAAAAACATGGTTTTATCAAATTCGATCCATGAATAAAACTTCAACATATGTTGTCAGTAGACTAAGACTTGGTCACGTTTGTACCCCGGTTTTCCTCCATAAAACACATGTTCGAGATTCTCCTATCTGCGAGTGTGGACAGGAGGAAGGTACAGTTGATCACATTTTATTTAATTGCTCCAAATTCCCTACATCCTTGTATGATATCCTTTCAAGTGACTTTCCTAAACCTCTTAACTATAAATGTTTACTACTCTCAAGTAATCGCAAAATTTTGAAGTTGTTATGTAGATAATATATAAAATCTAACAAAATCAAATTGTAAAAAAAAAATATGTTGACCCATATGTGTGTCTGTCCTTTGTAAAGTTTGGTGTCGGCATATATGTAGTGTGTGTTTCTTTTTGGTAGCTCAATATCTTCAGATAAAGTAGAATACTTACTGTGTGGTAGTCACATACTTGATATTGGCTAAATAAGTCGTGAAAAACGATTGAAAGCCATATATACAAAAGAAGAAGAAGAATACAGTAGGTGGGATTCTATTTAGAGATTTGAATTTAATACGTAATGGAACCATAGTCTGAAATTCCTCAGTAACTCCTCACTGCTCCGCCTGGGCTCCTACACTATTTGCAATATAAAATAATTATTATAACGAGATGTACACGACTAAAATTATAATAATAGTGTTGGCTCTCAGGTATATTACGTTTTTTAAATAAATTCTAAAGCCTTCTCCAAATGAAAAATGATCTATACACTGACTCAATGCGGCTAAGGAAGGGATTTTATGATGTGTTTTGAAATAAACAATTTATTTATTTTATTAAAATAAAACTTCGCGGCGCCTAGAGAGATCAAAATGGTGCATTGTCAACCTGAGGCTGGGGTGTTAGATCTCGAGCAAAGGTAAGTTTATTGGCTACCTAATCCTCTAAACTGGAACATGTC
The DNA here is from genome assembly GCA_002245505.1 of Calephelis nemesis. Classification (NCBI taxonomy): domain Eukaryota; kingdom Metazoa; phylum Arthropoda; class Insecta; order Lepidoptera; family Riodinidae; genus Calephelis; species Calephelis nemesis. Next base: position 116,391 of record NJDD01000891.1, read on the forward strand.
AACGACAAGCACTGTCATGGCAACACCTTGGCATGGCAACACCAACTGCCATGGTGTTACTGACGGTAAGCCTATCTTGGCCTTTTACGAGCTGTCTGACAAAAATTTGGTTTTTCAAATTTTCTAATAAAATAATATTGATAGGGATTGGATATTATGTGACCGCTTGACGATTGGCTTGCTACATATCACATTGTGGGACTTAGTGTCTTCGGCTAGTCGTGGGTGCCCTAGTTGTGCCTCTGCCTAGCTCTTCAGGGATATTGATAGAAGATACCCTTACAAAAAGCAGATGGTCTATTCTGCACAGAAGTCTGGACCGACACTAAAAACACCATCAACAAACACAAACCAATAAACCAACAAATGATTCCGATATAAAACTTTTTAGAACTCTTAATTTTTAAATATATCTATCTCAAATATACTGAAACGATACAACGAGTATAGATCGTATGTCATACGACCGTGACCTTATAATATACGATATTTGCATATCAGCTTTTACATCCGTAACACCAAATACGGCAGATATATTTTATACATGTACCTACTATGCTGTAAATGAGGTATTTATACGATAATAGGTAATCGCCTTTGTGGTCTAGCGGTTCAGTTGTTGGACTTGACTGCAAAAAGTCCCGGGTTCGAATCCTGGGTCGGGCAACAAAAAGGAAATTGGGTTTTTCATAATTTTCTAATTAAAAAATGTTGCTCAGGATTGGAATGTGCCCGGTTGGCAATATGCTTGCCTACCACTATCACATTGTGGGACTTAGTGTCTTCGGCCAGTCGTGGGTGCCCTGGTTGTGCCTCTGCCTACTTCTTCGGGGATATGGACGCGAAGATACTTTTTTTTATAGGTAACGATTTTGCCTGAATGAAATAAAATAAACGGAACATATGGTATTTCAGGGCGAAGTTAAAAGTGACAAATATACAAACAAAACATTATAATGTAGCTATTAAACATCGTACATTCTGTAAATCACAAAAAACGACGGGTTGCACTCCGGGAGTGCCGCAGAAGTAAAAACTTGAATATTAACGTTGTGCATTTTTGATATTTCGGAATATTTAGGGAATATTTTCGCACGAATTGATTTAATTATCAGTATGAAAGTACTATCATTTATGTGGTAGCACCCTGCGCCGTCTTACGAATTTTCGATCAGGTCACGTATCCTGACGCGAGTTTAGAAGTTTTTAACATTCCAAAAAAGTGCGCAACGCCGCTAAAGAAGTTTTCACTTAAAAAAAAATATCATGTTACATGCTGCTACAGAACACTTCACGGGCGAGTCCGACTCACTCTTGACTACTTTTATTTAATAATCACTTGTTATATTTTAGAAACAAAACCACGTGACTAAACTTGCTGTTTATTAAGATAACATAAATGCAGTTAAATTAAATTCTAAATCAGAACACTCAAAGCATTTTCCCGTTGGATTGTTCTGGACTAAAATTTAATAATAACAAGCGTAACCACAAACAAACTGCCATAAGCACTATGAATAAGCGTCGAATGGAGTTTGCGAAGGACGGACATTGCGAACTCAGTTTTATGTCAAAGTGTTTAAGTTGAATTCAGATTGACATAAATCCATTTGAGGTCACCGTTATGCAATAATAAACTACGAACAAGATAGTTTTGATTTAGTTTTCAATTTTTATGACCTAGATAAGCAGAACGTTTTTTTCTTCTTATTATTGAAATTAGGTAAAATATATAAGGACATAAGAAGGACCTTTCTCCTTCTTTCTGCAAAATCCTGACCTTATTTTTATGGAAGCGTGTTTTTTAAGGTTTAAGATAGTTTAACAAGTACCCAGTTTCTAGATAAATATTACTGGAATGAAATAAAGATTTGCACTAAGTATTCAAATTAAAAAATATAATAATTAAATAAATACTCGTAAAATACGTAAACATATAGAAGAACCAACATCACTGAAAACTTCAACATTTTGTAATTAATATAAATGTTACTTAAAACATATTTTTAAATTTTAACTTAATTTAAATCTTTGAATAAATTTCCAGATGCTACAACTGGCATAAACACATTCTTACTATGAAATATTTTGTTGTACTACTTTAGTCGTTATTGCATAACGCTTTTGAATCAAGGAAATATTTTGCATGGACTGTCAGGTTGTATTTATTTTATACTAAAGAAAAATTCATTGCAATAGATATTTTTTCGTTGTGTAGTAGTTTTTTTATTCATTAGCAAGCGCTAAGTGGGCCAAAAACCTACTTGCTTTTCAAAGTCAATACTCCAAATGTTTATTGTATTAAGCAAATCGTACATTTAATTGTGCACTATACAGTTCACTCATTCATTTACTTATGGTTGTGGTCGCCCATCGGTCGAAATTTGAACATAATAATTTTTAATATCTTGACGATAAGAACGCCATCTTTGTTTCTCAAGACCAACTATTTTGTTTCCAAAATGTATGATTATAGTTTGTGCGCCATCTGCGATTTTTTATCGTTATCCTCAATATATTTGTTTGAGTGTGTGTAATGCATGGTAATGTGGGTAATGTTTTATTTATTCATTTAATGAATAATGTACTTTATAAGTATTAATATTGAAAAATATTAGCGTTCTGCACTTCTCCTACACATAAACTATAAGTGTGCCAAATTTTATGCTCCTGCGTCCGCGCGATTTTCGTAAAAAGGGTCCAAAGTTTTGGCATCACGTATTAATATATATATAGATTAATAATGCAAACTACAGCATTTATACTAGGTAATTGAAGTTGTCAGCAGTGCACTTGCTTATTAAAACTGTAGAGAAGGTAGAGTATGTCGATTCTGAAATGTCGCGTCCTACTTTCGGAATTACACATACGAATACATTCATATAATTATAGTACGCACGCTATACATATACAAATTCTTTGTAATTTTTATATCCACATCTGTCTTTCGAATAATATAGTTGTTGACAAGTAGAGATTGTGTAATATAAATAAAAGCATTATATCCACCTTTGTAGGCTATTGTGTACAAAGCCATACTTAATAATATAAATGCGAAAGTTGGTCTGTCTGTTGCTCTGTTACGGCTAAACCGCTGAACCGATTTTGATGAAATATTAAATGCATATGGCTGAATTTTTTGGCTATTTTTTGAAATCAACTCCTAAATTACTTTAATAGGGGACGAAAGTTTATATGGAAATCACAACAGCTATTCTACTCGAATGAAGTAGACGGCAAACTGCTAATTTTAAACTATTAAATAAGTACTTATACCGAAAACTTATAGCGTGTTGGTCCGGGCTTCTTTGCAGAATACCGTCTGCCTTAATGCCAGGCAACTCGTAAGAGGCGAGCATAGGCTTACCGTCACTAACGCCGTGACATCCTTCCAAGTGGTAGAGTTTCGCAGCGACTCACCCATATGCCACCGCCTTACCTATTCCTGCCGCCATAACGTCATGACGAGTTCCGGTTTGGAAGGTAAGGTAGCTGGTAAACTTACTTTTGCTCGAGGCCTAACATCCTGGCCTCAGGTTGGCAACGCACCATTACCACCTTTGTTGTCTCTAGGCGGCGAGAATCTCTTACCACCAAAAAATCCGTCTGCATGTTGGCCTTCTAATATCATAAAAACATATGTATACTTGCCAACTTATCTGTACAGCTATTTGGGAGTAATTAGGTAACAAACACACGCGCAGAAAATTATATTTTTTTGTTTACTTAGACGATACAATATTGAACCTAAAGTCAGTATTTTATTTTGAAGTTGTAATGGCTAGGTCTAAAGAGCATTTTATATTTATATTCATTTACATTATACTTTAGCTCTTCTTTTCTTTCTTTACGTATGGCCTTCATTGCGTCAGGCACAATAATTCCGCGAATAACATATAGGACAGTTGAAGAACATATGTTCCACTGTTCCTTCGTCTAAGCTACATTCACATAAAGAGTGTGAGAGTCTCTTACTTATATTTTCTTTAAATGAACAGGGGAAGACGAGTGGTCCAGTCGTAACCTAATGATGCAAGAAATAGCAGATTTTTTAAAATTGAAAACCCACCCTTTTTTGAGGATGGAACCTTGTTTGTTGGCATAATATCTGCCTTTATTGCGTTTAGAAATTGACCATGCTGAGTTCCATAACTTTTCTAGATTAACTCGAGAAACAGAATTCAAGTAGGTAATGAAGATAAATTTTTGAATCATTGTTATTTCATATTGTTATAGCTTTTTTAGCACAGGAATCAGCAGCCTCATTTCCATGGATACCACTATGGCTTGGGATCCAATCTATTTCTACTTTTAAATTTAAGAAGGAACAATTGTACAATTTAAGATTGAATCAACCCCAAAGTAAGCAAATTATATGCTTGTGTTATTGAAAGATTCTAATATATCGAAATACAGAAATAGATACCAGAATACATTTAATAAACACCCAGACACAAAAGCCTGCGCCCGTCGGGAATCCAACCCGAGTTGATCGGTATAGTTAGGCGGCTATGCTAGTTACTCGACCAACGAAGCAGTCGAAGTCGAAGAGGAGTTTATATTTCAGATTTATTTTGTTTGGTGCATCTAGCACTTGTTTTTTTACTTTAAGAATGCCGAATAGACAGATTTGCTTTTTATACTCGTAAAATGTTATGTTAATATGGTATAGAAACTCTGTTGACTTCAATTTAAACTGTATTTTTATACCCACATTTATTTTGTATTATCTTTTATTTTTTTTAAAGGAAGCACATAAATGCTATCTTCGATGCGATCTCGTGTCGTTCCAGCGGGATTATGTAAACGATATTATTTGAAGTCGGGTATTTCCGGGAACTGATGCAATTCCTTATATTGTTATGTCTATTTCTAAGTGACGCCATTGTTTCAAATGGCCAAATTCAAATTGCATTCTATTTTGAAGTTTTCTTACAAACTTGGCTGGAAACTTGCACTTCCTGTTATTTACTATTGGAATAATAAAAAAAGTTAGCAAGTATCTACGACCGTATCTCCAAAGCGCTATGCAGAGATATAAGCAAGACAACAATTACATGGCAGAGTACTTAGTCCCAGAACGTGACAAGTGACAAACGTACATCGGGAGCCGAGAACGGGCATTTTTGTTGTTTTTAGAAAATTAAAAAATCACATTTTAAGTTGCCCCATCCTAGAATCGAACTGAAGACGTCCTATAATCAATAAATTCATCATTCGTCAGCGAGAAAGACGAAAGGGTGAAGGCTCAAATATCATCAAAGCTGAAGTTTTTTATTTCATTAAATATGTGATAATACATTCAAGCACGAAAAACTAAAAATTCACAACTTTGTTAAATAATCACAATTACTCGAACATTGAACATGCCGGCGATGGAATCGTCACATCTTAATCCTAAAGAAAACTAAACTAGTAATGTTACAGTATAACTCAGTATTTCCAAGTACAACTTATCACGTCAATAATTAGAGGCACAAAAAATATGAATCAAAATGTCGGTGCAAATAACATTATTCCGCCATTATAGAGCCTCCTCTGGGAATGTCTTGACCTGTATTATTAGCGGAAACCTATTCAAACCATTCCAACCCTTGTTTTTATTCCTCACAATGCCTATAGTCCCGTGTGCCTATTGTGACAATGTGTATTATTTAATTGTATATCGTAATTACTAAAGAATAGAATTCAATTTCTTTTGTATTGCTTTGTGTCTGCATTTGTAGTATAATAACGTGGGAATAATTCTCACTATTGTCTTAGTAGACCTTCAGACTTATTTGGTCCGTCGACCTCTAGAGTACAGTAAATTGTACTTACACCTAGTCATAATTTACAGGTTTTATTCCTGCTATCATGGCGTCAGTGCTCATCATTGTTATAATTCATGTGGGATAACAAAAAGCAATGTATGTACCCGGGGAGACCGAGGTTTGCGATCAAACAGCTCTGTTGGGCTATTCACTATATTTTAGTGACAGATTAAGGCCCCATACTTGGTCAGCCAGAAGAGCCAATCACCGCACTCCCCCGTTCCATGATTACTATGAAATATTGCACTCTAAAGTAAACGTCTTAAGCGACAAAACACTATTTTTGACACTATAAAAGTAATTTCAAAAAAGTATAAAAACTGAAACACTTATCATTTAGGTACAGTACTTATCTATGTTATATTAAATCTGGTGTCGATATTTTCATAATTGAAGTAGACAGTTGGGTTTTGCTTTCAAAAAAGGGTTAACTTTTTGATTTTTTTCTATGGAGCAAAGTGAAATGAATCGTATTTTGGAAACACTACTCTTATAAAGCATATTAATTTTAATCTTGTGTATTTTTGTCACCAAGATCCATGATTGCTTTGTATGAAAAAAACATTATACTGCTGACGTATTTTAGCATACACGGACCCTTAAGTGAACATCTAATAGCTGTCAAATGACGTGTTTAGCATTTGCTATCTCTGTTGTGTTTCTGTTGGTTACTAGACCCAGTGATCATCACTAAAAAGATACGAAATCAGCCCTTTATCTGATTGTGGAGTTACCAAAATTGGTGTGTTTGTATGAAAAGTGTAATATATTTGATATTTTCCATCGTCGGCGCTTGGTAAAACTTCCAAATATTAATATTTTTAAAGAAAGAAACACTTGTCCTGTTTTACTTATCACTTATTATTTATTATTTTGTAATTAACATTTTACCGATTTCACTTATCATCATCATCATCAGGGCTAAAACGTTAATTAAGTTAAACTTGATAAGTAAAACAGTACAAGTGTTTCTTTCTTTAAAAATAGGAAATAAGTTATTAACTTGGCGTAAAGATATGCATGTGTGTGTTGGTAAAGAAAGAGAAAATGGGTTTTTTCAAATTTCTAATAAAAATGACGTTGTCTGGGTTACACACGTAGCTTAAAATTTAGGTTACAAGATAGCAACGTACAAGTAACATCTTTGTTGTATTTAGGAGACGGTTTTCTCTTCCTAATATGTGCCTACTTCAGTATATAAAGGCTATAATTGTAAAGATTGGAAAGTTGTAAAAGTTTAATAGCCTTTATTGTCTAGTTGTCTAGTTTTCGTGAGGTTTCGGGTTCGATTTCCGGGTTGGGCTACAAAAAAAGTTGTGAGTTTTTTCAAATTTTTAATTAAATATAAACGAAAAACTGATAAAGGAGGCTTAGTAATAGGGTTGGGTACGGAACCTTTTTAAACCCGTTGGATACGGAATCCTAAAAAACTATTTGTCGGATTTTAATGAAATTCACATGCTTTTCCCCTTGGAATCACGAGCTAGAGTCCCTAGACAAGTAACACAAATTGAATCTAACCCCAAAGTAAGCAAATTATATGCTTGTGTTATGGGTGTTAGTCAATGATAGATACAAATACATAGAAATACTTAAATAAATACTAGAATAAATGTAATTAACACCCAAACCCGGAAACGCAGACATCTAAATGCTTATCACACAAATGCCTGCTCCCGTCGAGAATCGAACCCGAGCCTCGTGGTTAGTCGGTCTAGTTGGGCGTGTACGCTAGCCACTCGACCAACGAGGCGAAGTCAACGAGGATATTGCAACGTGACATTGTTAGTCGGTTTTGCAGGTTTGGGCCATTAAATTATTTCTACTAATTACGTAAAGGTTGATAGGAACCAAATGTCAGTGGGTATTTCCGTTTTGTATGAAAATGCTGAGATAATTCTGGCTTTTATTCCAACCATATTCATTAACGAAATATTGCGAAACGCAGGCTGAATTAATGAATTACTTCTTCCCTACCAATGTTATAGGGCCTTCTTAAAATGTTTATATATTGGGCCAATATTTGGTTATTAAATTTGGGCACAGATTTGACAAATTCTGTAATCTTATTGTATTTCATAAGAGACGAAAACCTTGTTAGTCTTGATTAATAATTTATAAAAGATGTCTTTTATAAATTATTTTCCCACGATTTCGTCAGTAGAATACTTATGATTTTTAACTGACTACATAAGAAGAAGGTTATCAATGCGACTGTATCTTTTTTTGTATGTTCGTTACGTCATTACTCAGCCCATAGCTAATCAATTGTAATGGTTCTTTTTTTAGAAAGATAGGTTATGGTTTCGACCTAGTCCCGGATTAATTTTATCCCACCAAAAACATAAATGTAAAAAGGAGAGCCAAGTTCAATACAAAAATTAT
>NJDD01000892.1:0-50006 GCA_002245505.1 Calephelis nemesis
TCAGCAGGTTAGGTGTTGAGTAAGCAGTAAAGGATACAGTCTAGGGATGTAACAGAGCGTTTGTATGAAAAAGAAGCCGGCTTGGCCGCTCTTAAAAAGTTACTTTTTCCTTTTTTCCTCTGTCTAAATTTGGAATCTATAAAACCAATTCAAATAAAAGCTTTTAGGATTTTCAGTGAGTGAAAAAATATCATTTAGGTTTCTATATGTATCTTGAAAACTAGTAAATATAACATGTAATCAAAAATATTTTTTTGGTTTTTCTATTAACAAACTTGGATATGTACTGAAACACCAATTTAAAAAATCAGATTTATGGATTTTTTTTTGTATAAATTTGGAAAATAAGTTTTTTGGGTTTTCGGTGAATGAAAATAAGTGTAAAAGCCAATTGAAAAATATCTTTTAGAATTCTTATGTACGAATTGGGAAACTAGTTTTGAGGGTTTTCTATCAATAAACTTAGATATTAAAACACCTAATAATAAAAGTTAGCTTTTGCGGTTTGTTCTATGTATAAACTTGAAAGTCATGACTTCAATTAAAAATTATCTCTCAGGTTTTTCTATATAAGACGGCAATTCAAAAATTTGAAAATTCAAAAACTAAAAAAAAAAGGGGTTATTTCGCGACCCTGTCAGTTAGTGATTGTCGTGTTCCGAATTGGAGTGTAGATGTTAAAACAATGCGGCTTTCAGGTTTGTTTAAGCAATAACGTTAAAAACACATCATATTGGCAACCTTTATTATGATATGAAGCTACTAGATTTTAAGGCATTTAACCTTTTAGTCTTTTTAATGATTATCTTATTGTTAGCCTTCCAATGCAAACAAGTAGACGGATTTCCTGATGGTTAGAAATTCACGCTCTCTGGAGACACCAAAGGTGGTAATGGTGGGTTGCCAACCTGAGGCCGGGATGTTAGGCCTCGAGTTAAGTTTACGGGCTACCTTACTCTCCAAACCACCACCACCTAGTCAGATGTCACGGTGTTAGTGACGTTAAGACTATGCTCGCCTTTTACAAGCTGCCTTGCAGAAAGGCAGATGGTCTCTTCTGCAAAGGAGCCCAACACGTGTGACTACAACGTGTGTGTGTGTGTGTCACAGTGACCAACACGGGGAACAAGTATATAGTGAATACTAATAAAAAAAATAAGTATGTACTAGTATGCAGCATGGTATAAAATAATACATAACGGATTTAAAAAAAAATCTTCTACCTGTAAATTTATTTAATTTTTTACAAACAGTTTTACCAGGGATTGTGAGAAATTCATTCGCACCAGAGGGTTCAGTAGCGAGAGAGGACGAAGCCAACGATTGCCTCACCGACCGGCAAGCGGTGTTAGATGAACAGGTAGGTACCTTATGTTGCAGTCAATGTTGGAATATTTATTTTGTCTCGTTGCGTAATCTACATGCCTAATTTTATTTACAAGAGCGGCAAACTTGTGTGTGTTAAATATTATTTACAAATTTTATATAGGTATTTATTTATATGTATCTTTGTATTTTTTCTATAATTTGCTTCTTTTGAAGTTACATTAGTTTTTTTCCAGAAAAGTATTGATATTTTTTTATACGCGCAACATTAAATATTATATATTGTAACATGAGTAGGATGTAATGCTATGCGAATAAATCTTTTGTGTGATACTCGTAGATATACAGTGTATCTATTTATACCATATATGTATGCGAGGTATGGATACGGTGGTTAGTAATAGTAATAGGTCTCTCCCTGACATGAGATGAGACACATTATTTGGTCGGCACTCACGCAAGAACCCCCCCCNNNCCCCCCCCCCCCCGGCCCCGGGGATGGAGCCCCCATTCCCCCCATTGCTGTCATAGTATAACGCTTATTCTTAGGTTTACGATGGTTTGATAACGAATAGGCGTAAGCAACATTTGTTTTTTGAGTGGTACAGTGTGGATGTCAAGATTGACTGGATCACGGCTCTGTTTTGTTTGATATTTCCGAGATGTTTAGTAAAGAGGCTGTTCCGGCTACGGAGGCCAACGCCACAAGTTGTGAGCTCTTGGGCTACCAGCCCATTGGCTTCTGCTTCGGTCCCTATGTGAAGTGCTTCACCTGACACATATATAAATGCCATGATGTTTTAAATATAAAAGTGATAAAGAGGTTGACTACTACCTACTCTAGGTTGACTACTACCTACTGCCAGAACACTATGGAGCATAGTCTGATAGGAATTTTGTATTTATACTAGCTTCTACAAGGGGTTTCCACCCAGAGTCAAATTATACAAAATCATTATAAATTGTCTCTGATATTCTAACGTATACACTATATTAGGTACTGCGGAGTTTTATCTAAATCCATTCAGTAGTTTTTTATCATGAAAGAGTTACGAACATCCATCCAAACATCCATTGCCCCAAACTTTCACCTTTATAATAATAGTAGCACATGTACATTTTCAATTTTGGCTATTTTATAAAATACCGAAAACCGGCTTTGCTCGTAACATACACTTTTAAATTAAGCAATTACGAGCAGTATCCACTCCGCCCATCGATATCGGGGTGATTTATAGAATGGCCTGCTTAAATTATTATAACCTTATCGGTTACCTGGTGATTTACTTTTTTATGTCTGTTGCAACTTGCTGAGCGACTGAATCATGCGAAATTTTAAATATTGCGATTTAATTTTATATTGTTTTGGTGTTATATTAAGGCGAAATTTATATAAGAAAATAATTTGACTCTGCCAAATGAGCTATTAATGCGACTAATTATAAAATTAAATAATTAACTATAAAGTATGTTTACGGTTAATTACTTAAATAATTTGCTCAGAAAGTAACGGCTATAAATATAACCGAAATTTTTTTTTGCCACTAATTTATTTGGTCAGTAAACAGTATCGCTAGCGTGACGTTTTGTTTTCTAATTAAGAATTTTACCTAGAAAATAGCTATGATAACAACAAAATAAAAAAAGTACTTGTACCTTCTTATTATTGAACATAGAGTAAAGTGAGAGTAAAGTTAAGATGGTATGATAGTCTATATCACAATGTAACAAAGTCCAAGTACCAGATCTAAGCTTTATTAATAAGACGAGTATAGTTTAATTTTGGTAAGTCAAACTTCAGAAACTAATAGTGTAATGAAAATGATGAAATAGCGGTTTAATTTCTCACTGAGCAGATAATTTGATGGCACTATACATGTAAAATTTATAAATTGCATTTAAAAAACTGTATTCATACATATTGTATGGTAGATGTCGTAGCTGCGATTTATTGTTTATCTACAAAAAATATCGCTTGCGTCACATATTTGTACAAGCTTTTAAAATAGCACTATCAAAAACTTGCATTGTCATTAGCATTGTACCTAAACGAAATGCAAAATATGTTTGATTCCAAAAAATTAAAAATATTGTGTGCTAGCTAAGTATTCTTTAAACACATTTATCGCGAAAGTAAGATGCGTGATACGGGCTAGGATACAAAATGGAATAAACTTAGAGATAAGTACTTGGAATGTTTAAAGCCGTTTTATTAGTATTAATCAATATAATATTTATTGTGATTGTTGGATACAGTAAAGGTAGTTGTACTATTAGCCAAACATCCCAACCACAGAACAGGGGGCTGAATATTTATCTTTTTAGTGATGACCACTGGGTAAAATGCACATCAAATAGCTGTCAAATGACGTGTTTTATATTTGCTACCTCCAGAGACTAACATAAATACAATAGAGACAGCAAACACTAATGACGTCATTTGACAACCATTTGATGTACACTTTACCCAGTGATCGTTACTAAAATGATACGTAATCAGTCCCCAGCTTCCCACCTATCACTTCTATGCTATCTATCTCCTATAGACCACAGTCTTGTCTTTAATACCAGGAGAGCTGTTACCGCTGTCTTATCACATAAAAAAAGCTGTAGTACCTTTACATTTTTATAATTAAAAGAAAATTACTTTTGTGTTGACCGCATTATATACTTGATAATAATCTTCAAACTTGATTAACCAGATTCTTAATACTAACGTCGCTTCACAGAAAGCGGGTGGTGCAGCATTATATGTACCAGAATGTACGGGAGATGGAAGGTATGCCCGAGCACAATGCTACCGTTCTACAGGATACTGCTGGTGTGTCCATCAAGATACGGGAAAACCAATACCCGGTTCTTCAGTCAAAGACAGAAAACCTGATTGCGATGCTGCACCGCAACATGCCAGTCCAATGAGAGGTCAGTATTGTACAGAATCGCAAATACCTGACCCTCTTTTAGTCTTTGAAAGTGTTTTAAGAGGGTTCTGATATTTGTGATGCTTAATGTGCCTTTTTAATTATTTACTAGGCAATTCAGCGAACTTAGTTCACTTGACACTCAATACTCTGCCTAACCTGCATGGGGACTTGACGTGAAAATATGTATATGTCAGATGATCTGTACGTTCAAATGTTTCTCTACGTCCCGTATTTCAAACAAAAACAATGAATAAAGTTGGACTACGTGTTAATGAATTATAGTCCAATGTACATGTTGACATTTACCCCTTTCCTACGGGACCCTCCTTAGTAAGCGGGAGAAAAAAGTATCCTCTAACCTTCCTCGGAAGATAGAGAATCTACCATCCATATTTCGTTAAGACCGGTTTTGTAGATTCAGACAAAAATACTAAAAATGTGTTCTGCTGTCTTTTTTACAGAATTCGTTTTTATACAGTTTTTTTTAAAGTATAGACTTTGTTTTCCACATTAACAAAATTAGATAATTTGAGATAGAGATTCAAATTATTAGCCAATTACTGATTTTTAATTATTACAATTTGAAAAACCGTAGTGTATCTGATTGTTCTTTCACATCTCTTTTGTATAGTATCATTTTCGTGTGTAAAGAAAGTTAGAAGGCTAGAGAGTGGTATAGGCAACTTTTTATTCTAATACCTACATGGGTTACTGCGGTAGACCTGAATAAATTAGATAAGCAGGCAGAACCGTTATAATATTTAAGGAACTGTATTCCATGTTTATTTTATTGTTTTTTTTATTTTTTAATAGTTTTGATTAAATTTTAGCTACTTTACAAGGATAAGAATGTAGTGTAAATTAAAACTACGTTTCAACAAATTCGCTTTTGTAATCATGGGTATTATATTTGATTGGCTGGGTACAAAGCAAAGGCATAAAAAGTGCCCCTGTGGGGGCTAGTTATTGAAAGTACGTATGTTTACGCCCTTATCCCCGATGAGTATATTTACAACCAAGGCATCGCCGATTAGTCGAAGACTAATGTCTACAATGTGATAAGTGGCAAGCCTATTGTTCTGAAAATGGGCACCGTTATTAAAAAACACATTTTTTGTTTCCTCATGAAGTCAAGTCCAACACTGTCTGCTAGACCACAGAGGCGATTACTGGATAAGACAAATATTTTTAAACGTTGTTTTAGGTTGCCCTGAACCAATAAAAAGTACTTTTCTACGGGAACTTATGAGATTTTTCATATCGAAGATGACGACTTCCATCAACGGAACTGGTCCTGGGTAAGGATTTGATGATTTTAATGCTATGGTACTGGAATATTCTTCCCCTGCTGGTCCGGGTCGACTGAGTAAAATAGCCTGCCTTTCTGCCAGACAGCTCCTAAGAGGCGTGCATAGGCCATTACAACCAAGACCACTGCGGTAGAGTGCTGTGTAGCAATTTATCTGGGTAAGGATCCACAATCAAACCTATTCTTATGACTTGTTCTGGTCCGAAGGATTAGGTAGACGGTAGACTTGCCAGATAACCCAGCCACAGGATAGTGACGCACCCATAACATTGATAGTGTAGAGGCGTGGATGAGATACATAGGTCATTACGACCAAGACCAAGTAGAGTGCTGTGAAGCAATTTATCCAGGTAAGGATCCTCCGCCATTCCTATTCTTAATGTTTTTGTCATGATATGGTCCTGAGGATAAGGTAGCCGGTAGACTTGCACCTAAGGTCTAACAACCCAGCCACAGAATTGTGACGCACTTATAACATTGATAGTATCTATCACCAGGTCTCTTATCATCAGGAGAGCAGTGTGCTTGTTCGTTGACCTTGTCAATGTTTTATCTAATCATTCTTTCTACATTACCGAACAGTTTTTACTATTTTACTAGTTCACTTTATTTTAATCCCTCTCTCTCTCTGATCTCACTATTGCATACACAAAGTTCACCTCCAAATTGGATATAATCCAGCTCGCAGGCTAAAACAACCAATTTTCGTAGGTATCAAACATTTCGAGTACAAAGTTGGTTGGTGCGCAGTGACTAATTCGACCGTCCGGAAATAACTAATAGATTTCGTTGGTCGGGTTTTCTCTGACTAACTGAGGTCATGCACTTCTCAAAAAGTTATGCGTATAATGCATAATTTAGGTTGCGGATTTTAGCTTCTATTTTTGTACATTGTCTATTTAAATAAAGTCGGATCGTCTGTCCCTATACCCCTTTGTTTGCTTAAATCTTTAAAACTACGTAACGGATTTTGATGCGGATTTTTTAATAGATAAAGTGATTGAAGAGGAAGGTTTATATGTATATTTTATACCCGTGTAAAGCCGGGGAGGGGGGCTGCTAGTAATTAATAAACGAAAAAGATTATTAATATTTTTTTAGGATTCCGCAGGCAAAGGCTAGAAAACGGAACACTTATAGATCCGTCATGTCTGTTTGTCTGTCTTTCAGAGCCATTTTTGTGTCTATTTTTTTTGTTATCTATTTGCGCAGTCAATAAAGAGTAGACTTTGTTGGTTCTTTTTTTGAAAGGAAAATCATTAAACATGATTCAGAGGTGGTTTTGTATACATTTGTTGACATGTTCCGATTTGAGGGTAAGATAGCCGGTTAACTTACTCTTTCTCGAGGCCTAACATCACGGCCTCAGATTGGCAACGCACCATTACCACCTTTGGTGTCTCTAGGCGGCGTGAATTTCTTACCATCAAAAAATCCGTCTGCTTGTTTGTCTTCCATTTTTATCATTAAAAAAAAATTATAATATTCATAGGTAATGTACGACAAAGTCGTTCGTTCGGGTCAACTAGTCATCTATAAAAAATATAAAGGTTAAAGCTGAGAGGCTTCCATTTGAGTCTTTAGCCAATATGTATCTTCTAGATGGCTCCGGACTCTTCTGGAATTCGTTTATTTTGTTTATCCGAATAATGAGGCTAATCTAAGATAGATATTTAATCTAAAACTACTTGCCTAAGATCCAAACCTAAGCCGACCTTCACCGAGCTGATAATAATTGGATAAAATATGTTTTATTATAAATATTACAAAATATATTAAAAAGGGGTTGCCTTAAAAATTCCGGATAGAATATTTTTTTAATATATGTTTAATTTTTTTTTTTATTTTTGAATATTTTTTTTGAATTCTAATTTTAAATCATTTTCAATTACTAAATGTTGCTTTATTAAAACAATAAGAAAGTTTTACGCAACACACACCACTGAACTATTTAATTAGTACCAAAAATACACACACTACTAAAAATTCAACTTACGTTTCGCTTCGTAACCGAAGCATCACCAGGAGAGTTCGACTGTACTCCACGAAGGTCGAGCATTTCTGCTATGTGAAGGGTTATTTATGATTACATAGTATAAAATAGAGTTGTTTTCCGTTATCTGTTCCCATATTTGCCCTTACGTATTTAAACTACGCAACGGTTTTTTAACAGATAATGACTTAAAAAGGAGGGATTCATATATATATAATTAACATACAAACGTGCGAAGCTGGGACGGGTCGCTAGTGTTGAATAAAATCTCGCTTTTTTGCTAATTCTTATTATAAAGGCTTCTTTTTATCTGTTATAATGGATTTCTGCAAAGTACCTAACGCCTGAGTCAATAAAATTAATCATTGAAGTATATCAGATCAATTCAAACTTGCACTTTATGTATTGTATACAGCAATAAACATGCATCATCATGCGCGTATCCCTGAAGCGGTAGGCAGAGGTACAACCAGGGATCCACGACTAGCCGAAAAAACTTAAGGCCACAATGATATAGGTAGCAAACCTATCGCCAACCGAGCACTTATAGAATCACAATACGCTATAGAAAAGAAAAGAAAAAATATTTATTTGCGGAATATGAGTGTTACAAAGATGTTACAAAATTATTTAAGCATTTCAACATATTCTACCAACTTGTGGTGTGTAAATGTTTTAATAGGTTTTAATCAAATTACTAATTTTAATTATTTAATTACAATCTACAACACTGTATTTTGTATTTATTGTAAGATTATTTATTAATACAACAATTTTTAGAATGTAAATTAATTTTCCCTGTCTACCGTAAACTACCACCGCTTCCAAACCTAGCCAGAAGCCTAGAAGCAGTTCACAATAGAAACGAGTAGCTCCACTCATGGCGTAGCAACTACTCTGTATAAGCGCGCGATCGAGGCGGCAAAAGTTTGAAACCCCAGTGAAGTTGTAAAAACCACGACGTTGGCGACACATTAGTAATTCCAAAAAAGAAGACTAGATGTTATAATGTCATTCTTATGAATTTTTTTATATCATTATTAAGTATGTTTAGGTGATTAAACAAAAAGGATTCTTCACGCCCATATCCCCGAAGCGGTAGGCAGAGGAACACAGGGCACCCACGACTAGCCGAAAGTCCCACAATGAGATAGGTGGCAAGCCTGTCGCCAATATGTCGGGATTGGATATGTGCCCGACATATCCAATCCCGAGCAACATTTTTTTTAATTAGAAAATTGGAAAAACCCAATTTTATTTTTGTTGCCCGACCCGGGATTCGAACCCGGGACCTCATGCAGTCAAGTCCAACAACTGAACCGCTAGACCACAGAGGCGACAGAGAGAGGTTATTTAATTATGCATGATGCCTTCCACTGTTTCACCACAGTTTCTAATTTTTAGGGTTGGCTGGAAGAAATCTGTAGACCTAGAGATAAGCCCACCTTTTGTGCTTTTACTGTCCACTGTCCATGTTTTATGTCATAAATTGTGTACAATACAAAAAGACATAAGGGGCCTAGTCCTCTATTAATAATAAATCTCATAAATACATTGATAGAGTACAGCAATATTTTAGCAACACCGCCTAATTTATACCTGACTTCTACGTATTTTTTA
Source organism: Calephelis nemesis (assembly GCA_002245505.1). Classification (NCBI taxonomy): domain Eukaryota; kingdom Metazoa; phylum Arthropoda; class Insecta; order Lepidoptera; family Riodinidae; genus Calephelis; species Calephelis nemesis. Next base: position 9,173 of record NJDD01000892.1, read on the forward strand.
TCTTAATTTTTCGAATATTTTAAACAGGTATTCTTTAATGTTCCATCCGTTCTTGAAATACATTTTTGTAACAACCCTATATTTTATATAAATAGGTTTATAAATGGAATAATAAATGCCTCAATCTTTCATCGATACTTTAATTTGACTAAAAGTGTAAACAACTTAAATATAACATTATATGAGACTCGAACTTACATAAAACTACAGTATAATAACTCGCATATTCTACAATATGCTTGATTTTTTGAGAATAACCACAGATAACACAAACACGCTTCAAAAAAAGCAATTTGACTATGGCCTTATAAAGTAACATCAAAGACAAAGATACCATCACACAAACATATTTTTCCCCATTTAAACACATGTTCTTAATATATTTTAGCACATATAGGACAACACGGTATTTTGGAAAATAGACACATATATAAATAGACATAAAATATTACGAAATACAAAGTATTTACATATTTATATTTTATTGTGTGTGAATGAAAGTTTTGTTTGAGAAATTACATTTATTTCGTTTTAACTTTTACTTTTTTGAAATACAAATTTATTTTAAAGTAAATAAAAGCAGCTTCAATATATTAAAAAAATCACCAAGTGGTAAATATTACTCATATGTCACAAATTTTTCACATTAAAGGGAAATTAAAACCATTCCACTTCTTTATATTATGCTACTTTATATTTTAACACACTTTTGCCTTCTGCTTGTTTGCCTTTCTATTGAAAGTAATCAATAAAAGTAAAAAAAACATAAACTTTTCCTTTTCAAAGCTTAATGATCACAAATGAAGTTTTATTAACAATTATTAATTATTACACTGGCTCTGCTTCAATTATATTTTATTTTTTAATTTAAAAAAAATAGCGAACCTGTTTCTCTTTCACACACTATCTTTTACACAGCCCTGAAGATGCTGGAAAAAAGAAACGGATTGGCGCTAATTTTGTAAAATATTAATAACAATAATATAATAGGTGTATTTGTACAAATTTGTATTCAAAACCAGCAATGCAGCTTAGATTCAGAGAAAACGATTAAATAATTTATACCAGAAAAATATAACGACTTCAATCGCAATGTGAACAAAACTATTTTTCTTTGTGACAAGTCATTGATCCTGATTTAGAAATATTAGAAATATTTATCACCAGTGATAATGGTATGCCATGATGGTATTTCCAAAATTAGTAATAAAAATTAAATGAACATAACAAAATTTAATAACATAGAAAACATCTGATGCCACTAGAAAGTCACAGAAACTAGTATTCCAAAAGGGACCTGAGTCTGTGAAGTTCTGGGCACAGTTACAAAAGTGAAAGTTACATAGGGAACCTTTTCTATTCCTTATTAATATGAATGCACAAAAATACATGCAAATACCAGTTTAACTAGTTAAAATTTACGTCCATTATAAAAATACTTTTTACAATGGTGATTTTGTAACAGCTATCATGCGACAAAGACCGTATCGTCTAAACAACAATAACCTTATAAATATTTCCTACAGAGATATGGTGAAATGGGGAGCCTCTAAAGAAGAACAAGCGGCAACATGGTCTTATGTAATGCTGGATAAGGATAAAAATAAGGCCCTGGAAAGGCGCGAATGGAAAGCATTTCATCAGTTAATATCGAATGTGGAGCAGTTGAGGAGATGTGGTCGAAAACTGCCAAGGTACTGCGATGTGAACCACGACTCGAAAATAAGTATCACAGAATGGATGGCTTGTTTGGAAGTGACACAAGCTTCTCAAGGACCAACCAGTAAGTACTCAAAGATTTAGAAACCTTAAACATATTATTAAATTCAGAAAGTTTTGTAACGAAATTTTAACAGTAATTATTAAATTCAGAAAATTTTGTGACTAAATTTCAACGGTTATTATTAAATTCAGACAATTTTGTGACAAAACTTTAACAGTAATTATTAAATTCAGGCAATTTTGTGATTAAACTTTAACAGTAATTACTAAATTCGGAAAATTTTGTGAAGAAACTTTAACAGTTAATAAATTCGTAAAGGTTTAAAATAAAGACTATATTGACAACCAAGAAATAACGCGAAATAGTTCAATGATTGTTAATTGTTAATTGTCGTACATAATTATAATATTAACAACAGTAATGTATGATCATATTTTAATAATTCTGATTTTCAATTTAATTTTGAATAATCTTTAAAAGGAGTATTTTTAACACACCTTTTGAAAGAAATATATACTATTAACAGAAATAATTAAATTATATTTCCCTAGTTAGATGCCATGCAAAAACAACCCTTGCTATCGAATGACCAATTTAAAACAGTTTTTTCAAAGTCTTGTTAAATATTTCAGATTTTTAGTATACCAGTACAAGTTATAAAAAATATATTGTATGCAATTATTGTGAAATCCATTATTTTTTACTTTAAGGCGACGTTACAAGGTTTAGACATCGCCTTAAAAAAATAAAAAAACCGAACCAAATATGGAAATGTGGAAATAAATAAGTAATGTTGAGCCGGAAAGGACAGTTTATAGGCAATTTTAAAATGAAGTGAATCATGATACTTAACACTTGTCTGTTTAAAATTGACAATGCTTGTCGCTTATATTTCTTCAATGCTAACATGATATTTACATTTATTGTGAATTTAAAATTGTTTATATTTTTAAAACCTATCTTTTTATCCAGTAATAACTTTTTTATTTTAGATTTGTGTCCATGAAAATAGAGAAACCCAATAAATGGGTGAATGTTTCACTAAAATACAATTACAACAAAAATTTATGAACAAAGTAGTTTTTAAGCTATAACATGCAGTTCTCTTACTAGTCTGTGACTAAATGTATTAAGTTGTATTTTTTCATGATGCAACATATTTATGTGCTTCGTTATAGACACATCATATTAATAAAATTGAATGGTTTATGTTAAATACGTATATTAAGAATTCTTATTCAATTATTATTGTAATGCGAACGTTTTTTCTGTTAATCACGCTGAGCTGATAAAAAGCATGTGTATACTGACTTGGAATAGGACACTTTTCCAAGTCCTGTTTATTTGTCGAACTGTTTATTTGTCGAAGTGATGGATGTTACAATTAGTTGATGAGAGCGATTTTTATATTCGAAATATGTAGAATATTTTGACATGGTCTCACTTGATATCTCTAAATTAGCAATGCACTTCATCTTTGAGCGACTTTCTTATGGTATAAGATTTTAGTGGGATCAAAGAGACATGTAACAAGAAGATTATATGTGAATTAAGTTAGATCTACACCTACGGTGTTTGGCGATAACTTTATAATTAATGTATTAATAAATAAAGCGTCATTTATTTTTAGGATTGCACAATTGATTTTAAATCAGGTCATAAACGCGACCAACCTTTTGCAATTCCATTTTTAACTATCCATTTTTTCCAATTGTAATTACTAAACATATGATAACAAAGGACATATTTTGATACAGCATGCGAAAATCCTAATCTTACGTCCAGTTTACAAACGCCAAACCATACTTCTCTAAATAGCTAACTTGGTTCGAATTCAGTTTAAAAATCTAAACATTATATAAAGATTCATGTCACTTTTTGATGACAACGGTTTTCGACTTTTAAACTAATCTTATGTTAACCCATTGTGTAGATATAAAACCGTAGATTAAAATTGATTATTGTTTCGGAAACAAACTGTTAATGTTGTTGCTATATATTTTATCTGATACCAGTTAAGATTGATTTTAGAATTATAACATTTTAATATCGTCGTCTTATTGCAAGAACTCATTAACTGCAAAAAATCACTAAATACGTTTTTTCATGGATGGATTCATTTTGATATATTCGACAACGCAAAAACTCACTAACTTTTAACTAATTTACTTTAGGCGTTACGCAGCTTGCTACGAAATCCATAACTGCAACTTTGGCAGTCAGACATTTACTGTTAAAATGTTAAAATTACTGTTTATTAAAGAATAATGAATATGTTAGTTAATGACTTCTTGCAATAAGCTGACGATATAAGGGTAAGAAATATGTTAATTTAAACTGCGGTTTTTAGACATATGAGGTGAATATAAATGATCTTTGTTATATTTGGGTATATATTATAAAGATTTCTAAAATAAATTATTTGTTGCAGCTGAACCCACCATAAAAGCTTCGGTAAATCCTAAAAGAAAAGGACCAAATCCTTTGGAATCAATACTCAAAGCTGATGATTGATCTACTGAGTCAATCGGTATGGAATTTGTACATATTATCAGGTTACTTTACCGACTATTCGGTGAAGAAGCACAAAGTGTCAAGTGAAAAAAGAATACTGACATTTTTATACTTGGACTATTATTTATTCTCGAGAATCGCTAAAGCTTATTTATAAAAGTTTAAAGAAATTTGTTATATAAGGAAACCACTCCTATATTAAGCTTGGTATATTAATAACCATGCTATAAAGTTCTCGGTGTGCGAAGTATAGGGCGAAAATACCGGATAAAATTGGAAATTTGCGATGGAAAGTGAAGTTTCGTTAATCGTCACTTTTTGGTTTAGATAATTAAATTGTAAACATTTTTTTCCATTGGATGGCGGTATAGAAATAAGGTGTTATATTTTTTTTTTACATTTGAACATTTTTCTTACTTGATGACAATTACTTAAAATCTACAATTCGATAGAATACATTAATTTTTAGATTTTTTTTTAAATATTTAAAATATTTACGTCCACTTTCTGTGTGTCGCATTTTTCTCAACATCACTCGGTATTTTAGCGGTTTTTTAAGCTTTGTCTTTTTGAAAGTCTCTAGAAATGATTTTCGTATTATACACAAACCGCATAATATGAACAAATACACTTACACAGGTCAGATATCATATGCGATTTTTGTTTCTGTATACATACATTAATTTAAAGGAACTAACTGCATTCGTACAAACCATAGAGGACTAACAACAAACATCCTATTCATAAGCATTAATGTCGCATGCAATGTCGGATTTAACTTTATATTTTAAATGCAGTGAAACTACAAAAACCGATTTTAATTTAATATTATTTCGCCTAAGTATTCAAAAAAATAAAAAAACGAGTTTTTGATTTAAATTAATAAAGGATCTCGATTTAAGTAGAACTTTTTTTTGCGCTCGGAAATACTCTCACAAAATCTGTTTATAAATAGCAGAAAAATAGACAATACATAAAAAATATAGATATCGAACAAATATTCTATTTTTTGTTAAGTTTGAAATTGGCAGAAAATATTATACTAATATACTAAAAAAATAAAGTAATTGCTTACTTAGTTTCTAGGCAACGGGTTTAATATTTTAAAAGACGCAATATTCTTATGCCACTTGCACGTTTATGGGTTAAAATTAAGAATGAGTAAAACTGACAAAGTGACTTAACCCGAGTTACAAGCTAACTCAGAGTTTAATACTTAACCCTGAAACTTGCAGGGGGCCCAGAGAGTTGTAAGTTGTTATAAGGTTGCGTATTTTATGAGTTCCTAACCTCAGTACGTCTACCTAGGCTTAAGGATAAATGGAGCAGCTAAATACCGATTAATTGACGACTCTTAAATCAACGAAGACTTGGATATTAGCCAAATTATTAATTAACTAACCTGTCTTAACCTTTCGACAGATTCAATTTCAAAAAGACAAAGTTAAAACAATCTCATTGTAAAAATAGTAAACGCATTACCCTGCTTTCGTCAGTTGCGTAAAAATTAATAGTTAACTTTAATTTTGGACATATTTACCTAAGAAGGTTTCCTGCTACAATTTGGTACTACTTTGAACATGTTTAGGACCCTATTGAAATTATTTTCTCTAGTCTGTTTTGTAATCTCGAAGACTACAAATGTAAAATTCACATATTTTGAAGTAAGAACACGATTTTATGAAATCGTAAGTTTTTGCTTTAATAGTTATATTTTAATTTTGGTGGCGAATCTAAGGCACGTTTTCTATACTTATTTCAAGTGCATGCTATATTTTTCCTATTGAACGAAACAAATAATTTTATAAATGTAAAACTTGTAAGGACGTAACTTGCGAAGCTTTTTATCTTTTATATATTAAACCTCTAGCGCTAAACGTGTCTTCTCTTAAAGCTATTGCTTTGAAAAAGGTGACAACTTGAAATAAGTTTAGATAGTGCGCAAAATTACTGCCATTTTGCTGTTATAAAAACAAATAAACGTTTTTCTCAAAAATACGTTTTTAGATTATCATTTGAAAATTTTCTCGAAACACTATAATGTACTATTACTACTGCAGTACTATTACACTGTTACTATATTGCACTGAAACAATTTTAGCTAGAATTAGTTTTACATCAAATCGTCTTAGTACTTTTAGAATCATGATTTCGTTGATTTATTGTTTCTGATTTAATTTTTAAAAATAATAAAAATATACGGATTATGACATTTGATACTATCTGCCTATCCCAAGGGACTTGGCGATAGACATTCGCGAACTAATATATTGCAGCTATTACTATTAACGGCAAATTTCAATAAACAATCTATAATAAGAGATAGACCTGCTAAAGATCAATAACCCGGCAGCCATTTATTTTTTAATAATCAACAAAAACATTTTAACAACAGAACTCTAAGCCTATCTCTAACTGTAGATAGCTTATTGTAAATCGTTTTTATTGAAGAGCACATTTATAAAATATGTCAGTTTAGTTTGGGAATTTAGTTTAATGGGGCTATTTCTATTCGATGAATTAAATATTTTAGTCTATGAGAGATAAACAGACTAGATTTAGCTTTGTTGTTTAGCGAAATAATTTAATTTTATAAACTGCTTTGTAATTTATGTTTGTATAGCTATTGTCGATGTATGTGCTATTATAATTGTTCTCATATAAAATAGATGTAACTTAACATTTATGAAGCTTCTCCGGGCAAATACCACAAGTATTTTATATATAGACCGGGCAGGCACCATCGGTAAACCTACCTCATCGAGTACCTTAAAATTATAGTAAAAAAAAAGTTGGTCGGCCAAGGCGGAACCTGGCAGATAAACAGTCTTAAAAATATAATTTCTATAAATTTTCAAATAACACAAAATTAGACTGAAAAAACTGCCAGACTAAGGGAATGCAGACCAAGGTTTTTGATAAGTTGATTTAGCTACAGAAATTTGTTAAAGGTTATCGATGAGGTAGGTTAATCGACGTTGCCCGCCCGTTCTTACATATTTTAAGAATGTATTACATATGTGTTAAAATATTTATATTTTAGTCAGTATAAGATGTAAGAATTATGTGATATTTTTGCATTATTAACTACGAAATAAATATTACTTTAATTGACTTTGTTTTTACAATTTTAATGTTAAGTATAATACAAGCGTAATTGGCTAACAAAAGCAATACATGTGGCACAGCAATTTCCTTTGACATAGCTTAATATTACACAATAAATACAATATGCACTAGTTCCCATTGAGTACTGTTCTCTTATATTCATCTATCGTTTCTGTTAGTATTTTCTGGAAAATACTTTCGAATAGTTGGTTCTTGACAACTATCTCATCTGTGTGAAGCGATGTCCACTCTGGTTCACACCGCCTCCATTCAGCAAACAAAATATCATCGATGTGATCAGATCGTCGAGCACCAACACCTATAATAACAATATTTTATTAATAACAGTGAATACGTTGTTACGACGTAAAACTTTGAAGACTCCTATAGTTATATTATTAATATATTAGATTATCATAGCATTGTTGGTGGATATTGTTATTTCCCGTGCTGAAGATAAAGGGTAGTAAACTTGCATGTGGCATAAAATTACGGGCTATAACATAGCGACGCACTAGTAACATTTTGTGGTGTCTATAGGCGACAATACCTCTTAGCGTCACGAGAGTCGCCTGTCTAATTGTTTGCCATTATAACACCAGTTCGACCTGGCCAACCAACTTTTGAAGTTACTTTGGGTTCTGTTTGTAATGGCAAATGTCTCAGGCCGGTACTCAATCAGGTAGGTATTTTTAGAACACCCTACCATATTGATATTAGTTAAACTGATTGCCAAGAGTAACATTTTTTGTTATACCATATCTAGATGCCTGAATTGATGAAGATGTAAGTAAACTACTGGTAGAGGTAAAAAATTTTGTAATCTTTTATTTATGACACATATTTTGTACCGCTTTGTAAATTCAGTGAACAGTGAACTACAAACAGTGTTTCATATATCCTAACTTTTTTAAGCGAAATTATATCCAAGTCATTTGTCCTTTTCATACATGTGTTTCCATGCATATTGCTGTTTCTCGAATGTCTTTTAATGTGTTAGTCTATAATTTTAACATTTATCAGTACATACAGAAGCAGGACAGGTTTTTCAGGATCGTGAGGTCTAGCACTCGATACTCTCTGCCTACCCCGTAAGGGACTTGGCGTGAAGATGTGTATGTATATGTGTATCAGTACATAGATACAGTATTGAATTCAAAAGTTACAACTTATAAATACACCAAAACATTTCGCGACAAGTCCCTTGCGACTGATTTCTTTACCTTTTTTTTATATGAGAGGTTAGCGAACAAGCTCAAAGCTTTATCGATGGTTAGAGATTTCCGTGGCCTATAGACACCATAGATGTTACAGGTGCATCAATGTCCTGGGGCCAGGATGTTAGGCCTGTTGTGCATTATCGATGGTTAGGGATTTCCGTGGCCTATAGACACCATAGATGTTACAGGTGCATCAATGTCCTGGGGCCAGGATGTTAGGCCTGTTGTGCAAAGTGTACCGACTACCCCACCGGCTTGAACATAACAGTCATGGCGGCAGGAATAAGTAAGACGGTGGATCTCTACCAGGGCAAGTGCTGCACAGCACTCACCACCAGTAAAACACCTGCTTTGCTTCGTCTACATTCGTTACTCTTTACGTACAAACACTCCGTTTTCGGACAAAATTCGAGCGATTTATTTATTTAAAACTTTTAATTACACACATCATTACAAGTATTTAGACTAATTTTATAGTGGAGTATCAACAGCTTAGGTCTCCCGAGGACCTACAACGACATTGCAAAATAGACCATCTGGCTTCCTACCAGGCAGCTTGTAAAAGGCAAGCATAGGCTTACTGTCACTAACACCGTGACATCTGACTAAGTGGTATTTTCGCAGCGATTAGTACCATCGCCTTACCGTCCTGTACCGTTTCCGGAGTACGTTTGCTCGAGGACTCAGGTTGGCAACGCACCATTACCACCTTTGGCGTCTTTGGGCGACGTGAATTTCTTACCATCAGAAAATGTGTCTGCTTATTTGCCTTCCAACATGAAAAAATATTCTTTTCTGACAATCGTCATACCTGATACAATATTCGGTGGTACGCCCGTGACAACTTCTTTGAAGTCCACTATAGTTCTATTCACGAGTTTCTCTTTATCAAACGGTGGTTTCGGTGGTAGATCCCTGCATGTATCCCAGAACTTCTCGCTGTGTTCAGACTCATGCCTTTCCAGGGACTCTTGGCAGAAGTCCTTGATGAACATATCGAACTGATCAGACTCCCGCACGCTGGTCGGGTCCAGGAAACACTTTCTTATTTTTTCTTGAGTTGTATCGTCAAACCGGAAACCACGAGGAGGTTTTGGCGGTCTGGACTCCGATGGAGGCGTGTAAGGTGGTGGTGGTTTATCCGGAATCTCTCGAACGACTAACAGCTGAGATTGCTGTTGTTCTAATGCCTTTATCTGAAAAAAAAAAATAAGCTAGTAAACCAGCAGAAAAAAACGTCGCCACCAAGGAAATACTTTTTATTCATTTAAAAAGGAGTAAAGAAATTTTTTTTTCCAACAATTTCAACTGACTAACAATTATAATAATTGAACACATGTTTTATTAAACAATGTCTAAATAGATTGATATGTTATTAATAATCTTTTTTATAGCACGTGTTCCTACCCTCGCGGTTCCAACAATTTCAACTGACTTTATTGATAATTATTACATAACTAAACAAACATATATAAATAAAAACACTCGTTGAACACATATTTTATTAAACACTGTAAATACATTGGCATTTTATTGGTTGGATGTCGATTTTAAACTGTATCTAAACACTCAGGTATCAAAATTTATTTTGTGTTAAAAATTTAAGGATTTCAATCAGGAAATTACTCTTTAGGTATATGCTTTTTAATACTATAAAATAATCCATACCCTTATACATCCGAAAGTCTATCATGTTGTCACGGCTAGGCCGCTAGACCGATTTCGATCAAATTCAATATGCGTATAGTTATAGACTCGATTGTAAATATAAACCACTTTTTTTTCAATAATCGATCCTCACTGCACTTCAATGAGGATCAAAGTTTGAAAGAAAGTTCTACTCTGACGAAGTAGCGGGTGAAATTCAAGATAATTCCAAATGTCTCACCTCTTGTTCTATCGCCAGCTGCTGTCTCCTGAGTTCCTCTGCTTCATTAAGGACTGGAGTATGTATACAGCTAATGGCTGTGTGATGACTAGCGCCATTGCCATTATCACCTAAGGATTAGGACATCATGGAAATGACTCACAACAAAATGACTTAATGAGTAATGAATTACTGTTAATTATCATATCACAACTTATCAACCGACTTGAAAAGGAGGAGGTTATTAAAGCAACTAATGGCTTTCTGTACGTTTGTTACGAGATTATTCTGCCAATAATTAACAAAATTTGATTGTTCATTACTATGGTCGCCGATAAGCTTAAAAAAGACTAAAACAGTTGCTGAACTTAGGTTGGCAACGCACTGTTTACACTATAGACCATATATCTAATTAGTCACTATAACATTATCAGGAAATCTATCTGCATATTTGCTTTTATGTACTATGATAAATAAAAAAGAAAGTACGAGAGAAATTAAATATAAAAGAAATATAGATAATAGTTACCAAAGGACAAAGGTTGCGTAGATCTATCTTGAAGCCAAGGAGATGGTGGTGGGTCTACAACAGCCGCAGCTCCCGCCGGAATAGGCAGTGGACCAGNNCACATTACCAGTCACATCTTTATCTACCTGCGACTCAACCGATACCATTAACGGTTCATACATATCCGAATCAGAAACTAGCTGCTTCAGGACGCTATCCTTGGGTACACCTTCAATTGTTTGCGTTCCTGATACGCACTCTTGCTTATAATCATCAGCAGGTGGACTATCACATTCAGGAACTTCAATAACTTTAAGCTCATCGCGCTCAAGATTCAACAACCGCTCCTCATCCAAGAAACCTTTGTAATACTGATCGAACTCTTCCACCAAACTTCTAGCAGTTGAAGGTGTGCTATTATCCGCATCATGATCTTTGATCTCGTGCATCAACTTTTCTATAACTTCACAAGAATCCAACTTAACAGGCCTGTTGTTGGAACTGCTAACAATATTCTTCAAGGCTTCCTCATTAACTTCATATTGTTTCCCACTGCTGAAGATTTGTGGTAAGGACAAATTGTTGAAGAGGATATTCAAATACCCTCCATCAACTATCACGAAATTTTCATCAGTACTGGTCGACTGATCCATAACAACGCTCGTCAAAATACTATCCCCGGTTTGGACACATTTTTCTGCACTGGCTACAATGGTGTTTTCAAGTAAAACTGGCGTGTTTGATTTCGGCCTGGAAGTGCTTTCGTCGCAGCCACTACTCGATAAATCAAAACACTTTAGAGGAGCCAAATTCCGATCAGCAATCGTGTTACGTTTTAATTTCTTCTTACCTAATATGATTTGTTCCACATCCACATTATTTTGTACCTTCCACTCAATATTCTTTTTAGTTTTCATCAGCGCTGATTTCCTTTTCTCGGATAGTGTGAGCAAAGCTTTACGCATCCGTTGCATTTCACCGCACTCGTGCTGCAGCTTGAGCAAAGCACCTCGTTGCTTTTTCTTTAGAGTCGGTATGTCTATATTCTCTTGCTTCTTTTTATTTTCCAACCATAAAATTTGTGATTTCGTAAAATCTTTGAGAGCATCCTCTCGCATTTTCAAAACAAACAATAGTTTCTTTGCACGCCGTTGTTCATCTCGAATGAGCAAGTTGAGCTGAAATTTTTAAAACAAATTTCACTTAAAACAGTGCACGCGTGTAATTCGAAAATCAATAGCGCCCTAATTAACAAAGACAATTAACTTGACAATGATGGACATTACTCATTGTTTATAGATATGAAGAATAACTTACCAGACAAAGACTTTCAGATGCCATTGTTTCTTTGTCGTCCAAGTTGAATCCATTTTCGAGATTCGATAGAAATGATCCGTACTCTAGATTCTTCAAATTATAGTTGCTGCCGATCCAATTTTCTACGCTACTTGTAGAAATACATTTCTCTGAAAGTGAACAATTCTCCAAATATTGGAGGGACTCAAAAAATGAGTCAATAAAGCTAAGTTCACGCTGGAACTGTTCGCAGATGAAACCATTTTGTAACAAACTGTCATTAACTTTTATTGTTCTAATTATGTCGGAAGGTTTCTTTAATTTATCATTGTCAAAGACAAATGAACAATCAAGAGACATTACATCATTCCGTTGCTCGGATACTCGCGTTTCATTATTCTCGTCATCCGCATGTTTAAAACCTTTGCTGTCAGTGTAATCTCTCTTTGCCAATTCTTTTTTGTAAACGGAGACAACATTCATAGGATAGTTATTCGGCACAGGTGTAACGTTTGATTCAGTTAGATCGTTACCACTTCCGACAACGTGAAAGTCTATTTTCTGTTGACTTGTATATGTTACCGTTGCTCTACTTATAATACACGATGTACTCTGACAGTACAGGGATTCCTTGATTTTTTCATTTTGCATTTCTTTCACAGAAATCATATTCAACGATGGAACGCGTACATTTGGTAGGGATTGAGTTAAAAAGCTTAATATTTCATCTTTGGGTTTATCACTTTTATCTTTCGTTAAACTAACATTTGGTATATCAAGGTTATCGAATATTTCTGTTTTATCATAATCAAAAGTTTTCTGACAAGAACAGGTAGTTACGAGGTGGTTATCTATATTAGTATAACGATCGGATGTATTAATAACACTTTCAGTTCCAACACCCATTTCTTTTAATTCATTTATGAAAATCCCGTCAGTCCCAGTACCACGGTCGAACGTGTCTGGCAAATTTATTAAGTTTTTATTATCTATCGCTTCAATATTTGAATCTGTATACTTCTCATCTAGTGGCACATGTATGACTGTTTCTGTTTGAGGTTTATTATTTACTAGAGAGGGTATTTTTGTTTTATTTTTATTAGGCGGAAACTTTATTGGTTTTATACTTTCAGTAGTTTTGTTTAACCGCAAACTTTTCCAATCGTTGTTTATCTTTTGTTTCTTATTACGTATATCTTTATCGTTTTGACTAGAAGTGGTCTTGTTTGCTATGGTGGTCTTAGATGCCATATTAGTAGGTTTACTAGGTTGGATGTAATCTAAAACAAAAACGTTTTACAGTCAGTGCATGGTATGATATTATGTATGATATGTTAGATATCTACTGCCTTATGTTTCGGTTTTGATAGCAAAGTAACCAATAAAATCTTTGGTTTCTGTGTAATATCAAACATTGGTGATAATTTTGCTCGGCACCAACTAAATGTATTATAGGTGTATGCTTTATTTTTAAAACTAAACAAAAAGAAAACAGATTTAATATTTAGAAGTCAGATTAGTCTGGACATATCAAGTTGATGTGTTCAGGATTGATTCCGAGTAATTTAATAAAAGTCTGAAGAAATGTCTAATACAATTAATGTGACGGCTTAAAACTTATTTGTCTCTCTATTATTATCCTAAAAAGAAAACAAAGATAACTTAAAATTAGTTTAGTAGATGCGCCGCAAAATGACCACAGTTGTATCTATCCAAGAACCATAAAAAAAACCATCTGCTTATTTCCATTACATTAAAAACAAATAAATATTAGACGTTTCGATATGATACTTAGAAAACGTGTTAGTTTAAATACCAGCAACTTTTAAATTAAGCAATACAGCAATATAACAAAGGAAAGCAATTACTTAAAAAATATCTAAAATGTAAAAAAAGTATGAAAAAAAGCTTATGTTTACAATACCATACCTTCTTTTCTACTTTTTATAGCGATCTCCGAGGATTCATTATCGATCTTTATGTTTTTACTCCTATAACTAAATTTAGATCCGCTTAAATCTTTTTTATTGACTGACGTATCCTTAACTCCTAATTTGGTATCCTTTGGGCCTGTACAAAAATTGCATACTTTTTTCATATTTATAAATTAACATATAAATTACTGAACATTTGCCTTATTCCATCAGACATTTTGGAGCTTTCTTGTGTGCATGCGTTTGGAAAATAAATTTCCACTAATATTTGATATTCCTACACAAGTAGATACGACAGAGATCTCGTTTGTGCCGTGCATATTCAAATCGCACTTACTCGAAAATAAGATTCGTAATAGTGAGATCCGAGAAAGATTGAGATTAGAAGAGTGTTGGTGTTAAAGCAGATATACAATGCAAATTTGTACGAATGTAAGTGCCCAGGAAGACGATCAAATTGTTCGGATATTGTCCGAGGGAGGTGTCAAATCTCCAATGATAAGGATAATCACCGTGAAGGAAGATACTCTCTGCCAACCCCGCAAGGGACTTGGCGTGAAGATATGTATGTACGTATGTAACTTTTACACCATTATACAACAATTGTTTTCTAAGATCCTCATTTAAACAAGCTTTTTAACTGTAGCCTCTGGTCAACCTAGGTCTCCCTGGGTACCTACATACCTTGCTGCTTTGTCTATTTCATCTGCCATTTTTTCACAAGACCGAACCCGCGGAACATGACCTTTCTCGTTTCAACACCAACAACGTCTTTCATTAAGACTCTTTATCGGATCTCACTGTTACGAAGGCGGTCAGCGAGCGTTACACCATCATGTAAAAGTTATGTAAACGAAACGACTTCTTCATACATACCAGCATTAGAGTGGTATCATTTCGCTGTTTAGCATATCACACTGACGCTCGCTAGAAGCAGTCGGCTCTTAACCGATACTTATTTTGTCTTTTTCAATATCAGGAAATTTGTTTGCTTGGTTGTCATTCAAAACCATTACAAAAATCAAAAACAATAATAAAATAACATCACCCGTGATGTGATTCGGGTAATATCATTTTATTGACAGCCAGTTTCAAATTCGCTTGTAATCGCTACTTTTTATACACAAACTTGCAATTTATAAGAAAGTGCGCCTTCTGTACGTAAGTCGTCATTACTTACTCTATGTCAACGCTCAAGGATAAAACATAAAGTACATACTGCTAGCCTAATCCTGCATCTTGACACTTCATTAAACTATTACATTTCCCCTTAATCAAAGATATTTAGGTTTCCACTGGATTGATTTTGATCAAACACACAGCTTAGATTTTAAGTTAACTTGGAAAACAAAATAGGCCCAGCATCTCGGCTAAAGGATAGCGATGCAACTTTAATGTCTATAATGTAGTTTATAATATTATAAAATTATAAAAAAATAATGAATAAAAGGATATTTATTTAAAGTAACTTAAGTTGTATACATTTAAAAAAAATACAATCAATAAGAGTAGAGAGAGTAACTTCACGCCCATATCCCCGAAAAGCTAGGCAGAGGCACCACAAGGCACCCACAATTAGCCGAAGACCACTAGGCCCCACAACGTGATAGATGGCAAGTCTATCGCCAAACGGGCATATCTCCAATTCCATGCAACATTATTTTTTATAAGAAAATTTAAAATACATATTTTCTACAAAATATGTATTTTAAATTTACCCGACCCAGAGAGCGCACCCGAGACCTCAAAAAGTCAAGTCCGACGCTTAACCGCTAGACCACAGCGGTGACAATCAAAGACAAGTACCCTGTGTTGGTCCGGGCTCCTTTGGAGAATAGAAATCTGCCTTTCTGCCAGGCAGTTCGTAAAAGACGGGTGTAGGTCACTAGCACCGTGACAACCTACTAGGTGGTAGAGTTTCGCAGCGACTCGCCCGGATTGGAACCTCCGCCTTACCTATTAATGCCGCCATAACGTCAGTGCTTGTCAATAACGTGTTCCGGTTCGCAGGAAAAGATAGCCGGTAAACTTACTTTTGCTCGAGGTGTTATATTAACAACGCACCAGTAACACCTTTGGTATGGAGATACCGGGGATGGCGGCGTGAATTTCTTACCATTAGGAAATCCATTTGCTTCTTTGCTTTCCAATATCATTAAAAAAAAGACAATCAATACAAATATTATTATACCTTTTGATGGATTTGTTAGTCTTGTTGTAGTTCTTTGTGTTAGAGGCTTATCACCAGTAAATTCTGTTGCAACAGATCTGCTACTGGTTTTTGAAGAAACCTTTCCCTTAGAACGAGCTAGAATAAAAAATATTGATTGAAAGTTCCGTCATAAGTTATAATGGCTAACATAACCACCAACTGAATGTCATGGATATAACACCACATTGATTGTATGGTCTGAACTAAATAATTTAAGTCTTTGGAAAATCAAACTCGAAGATTACAACATCCGAAACTTCAGTTTTGACTGCTTTATTTGATGTTTTACAAACACATATTTTTCCTACTTAATGTTTTGTTAATATTAGGGACAAAACACATAAGCGCGTTGCGGCGCCGCGCCTCTGAAATCGTCGGTTTGCGGTGCTCTACCATGGACCATGGTGAGAACTTGTTGCTTATTTGTTAGAACTTGTGGCTTATTTGTTAGAACTTGTTGCTTATTTGATAGAACTTGTTGCTTATTTGTTATTACTCTGTTTAAAAAAGTATCTTCAGGCCCATATCTCCGAAGCACAACCAGGGCATTCACGAATAGCCGAAGTCTCTAAGTCCCAAAATGTGATAGGTGGCAAGCCTAACGCCAACCGGGCACATATCCAATCCCGAGCAACATTTTTTTTATTACAAAATTGGAAAATCCAAATTTCCTTTTTGTTGCCTGAACCAGGACTCGAACCCAGCCAAGTCTAACACCAGAACCATTAGACCACAGAGGCGACTCTAATCTATTTAAAATAAATAAATAGTATTGCGCCGCTACAACCGGCAATGACGCTACTGCCGATTCTAAAGGCACGGCGTCGCAACGCAGATTTGTGTTTTGGCTCTAAGCATAAATACAATGTTTTAATGTACATAACTTGTATTTTTTTAGACTATATCATTCTGACAATGATCTACACTAATAACAGATTCTGAAGTGAAAATTTCTTTAGCGGCGTTGCGCACTTTTTTTGGAATGGGTAAAAACTTCTAAGTTCGCGTCCTGTCACACGTGACCTGGTCGAAATTTTATAAGACGCCGCAGGGCCCTTGCGCGAATGTTCGTGTTATCATGTTTGTGTATGATAGCGCAATAAATTAATATGGTATTCTACCACATAAATGATAGTACTTTCATACTGATAATTAAGGCAATTTGTGCAAAATTATTCCCTAACCATTACAAAATATCAAAAATGCACAATAACATTGTGTAATTATTTAGTTAATATTCAAGTTTTTAAATTCTGCCGGCACTCCCGGAGTGCAACCCGTTGTTTTTTTTATCAGCTTATGTCATGTTTCAGTCTCCGTTTAGTAGCTAGAGTAGCCAATAAGTGTACTTAATCCTTTTTGTTACAGTTACATTCTTAGCTTTAATTGGCAATATATTATTACAAACTTTGGTAATAATTAACAATACTATTAATTCTTAATATGAAATAATTTACCTTACAATGAAAACCTCGGATTTAGGGTCTTTGTGAACCTATTTCAAGCATCGGGTTATCGCAATTCTTAAGGATATATAACTGGTCAATAAAGCCGTTAAATACCATTTCAAGAGAGAAATGGGAATTACAAATAATTTAAAAATAATAAAAACTCACAAAATTTAGGGTGTAGATCGTGTTCCTCATCCTCCTCAATTGTAACTATCTTCCTCCTGCTGATGACACTAGAAGTCATTTTCTTAGGTAATGCAACATCAGACCTCAATGACCTAGTAGTTACGTCTATTGGATCCTCAATAGTCACAATACGGCGCAACCGGGGTTCTAACACATAGCCTTGTTGAGCCCATATTGCTGTGAAACCACTTGTTCATTTAAATTTTTTTTACTGTAAATACATGTCTCCTTAGTTCTAGCCTAAACCTACAGATCTGCCTGATCAACAGTAAAATATGTAGGAAAAATCGCTTTATAAGAACCAGATGAGCGTATCTTCAAAAAATAATTATAGTATCTTTGTAAGCATTGTAAACAAAAAAATTTTTTTATTGTTTATTGCTCCAATAGTAGGACAATATATTAATACTTTTTTTTAATCGCCAACTGTATATTATCTCTGTTAATGAGCTAGTAAAGTTTGAAGTGACAAATTCCCGCAGTATTTTTGCTCTCCCGTAAAATTTACAAAATGTAGATACGTTCATCTGGTTCTTATACCGCAAAATGTATTTGATATTATCTAAAAACATTAATATATCCACTCCACCAATGCCAATACAGATGAAATATAGCTAAATCTACCTTAATAAGCAAAATAAGAAATTAAACACGTCTATAAGAAAGGTCATGGATATCCTTGTTAGCATAGACTAATTTAAACGGAGATAAATTGGACATACAACGCTACCTTGCATAGAAGTAAAGAAAATTTAAATTATAACAGTTTGGTTTTATAGGCTATTTGGTATATGGTAAAGGTGAAGGAAGGAAGAGATGGGAGGACAAATCAAAGTCTTATCTCTATTTATGGCCTACTGTTAGACCATGGGAGGGGATGGGAGGATAAATCAAAGCCTTATCTGTATTTATGGTCTTACAGTAGGCCATAAATAGAGATAAGGCTTTGATTTATCCTCCCATCGCTTGCTTGAGCAAGAGCTTGGTTAAGATAGAACTCAGTAGAACTATTAAAAGTCTTTGTAGTGAGACACTCTGAACATAGAGATATTAATTGTATTGATATTTATAAAAATTTGGTACCACAATACCTAGTAACCATACTTCTCCGAAACAGATAAACCAATTATGATGAACATTTTACATGCAAGGTACATGGGTCTAAGCTAAATAAATCTGTGGAGTAACATTTGCTGACCGTATTCGTTACAGTGAGATCCGAGAATGTTGGTGTTAAAATGTGAAAGGACATGCTCTGCTAGTTTGGTCAAGTGGAAAGAATGAGAAATAAAAGATTGACAAAGCAGATATACAATGAGAATGTGAATAGATGTAGGTGCCAAGAGAGATCTAGGCTGACATCCCACAGTCAAACCTCTCTTGTGTTATCACTAGCAGAGGATGACATCAAAAGTCTCCGAAGCCAGCGTATTTGTACCAAAAAGGGAATGTCCTCCACATTCATTGCAGCCAGAAAAGTCTGCTAGAATTGTGAGATTTGGTACTCAATACTTTCTATCTACCCCGGAAGTAAAGATGAAGTTGTTTATTATTGCCTTTTTATTTTTAATTTTTTCTTATAACATGGCATACTCCAGAAAAAATGTGAGTAAATTAGGAAAAACAATAGAATTACCACTTTTGATGTCTCTAGGCGGTGTGAATTTCTTACCATCAGGAAATCCGTCTGTATTTTGAACAAAAATTAAAAAAAAAAATCATTTACTAGCTGACCTAATGAACTTTATATAAGCAGTTTGAACGGATTAAAGCATAGTTTTACACATTTTACCCACTAATTTCCTAGTTTCTCTTTTCATAAGAACCTTCTCCTGATAATGATACCAACCAATAGAATTACAGAATCATCAGTCCATTGATTCGATCATTTCAAATTAGTTTTTAAATAGACACATATAGTAGCAAATATTTAATAAATATAAATAATTTTAATTATTTTATAAAATAATTTTTCATTTTATTACACAAAAACATACCAATAATTATTATTTTTTGTAGATAACCATATATATGTATATAGAACAAAATATACAATATCACACAGCTTAACTATAATTTTGTAATATGTGCATAAATTGAAAGGCTACTTGTTACCTTGTTTGTTTGTTTGGTCGTAATGAATAGGCTCAAAAACTACTGGATTGATTTTAAAAATTCTTTCACCATTCGAAAGCTACGTTATCCACGAGTGACATAGACTTTGTTTCATTAAAATCTGTATTGTAGAAGCCAAGTTACGCAGGCGAAGCTGCGTGAAACTGCTAGTGAATTATAAATGGAAAGTCCAATTTTAACTCTGTTTTTGTGAAATATGCTTGACCTATAGTTCATATCATTTTTCAAAATGACAAGTTTGATTTGCGTACTTGAAATAGGTAATGTAAAGAAACAATCAAAATTACAGGTATTCCTTATAATCTTACTAGCGACCCGCCCCGGCTTCGCACGGGTGCAATGCTGATATACTAAATACGCTACAGAAAAACTGTGAACGTTGTTTATAAAAAAACATAGCGGCCCGCTCCGGCTTTGCACGGGTTTAAAATATGTAACTCACTGAAAAAATGATAAAATCAATCCAGTAGATTTGATTTATTCATTTACTGCCCGTAGCCCGCACGCGTTTTTGGAGTACTTAAAACAATTCCCCTTTCCTTATCTTTGGAATATCTTTTATACACAATATTTTCACTTTTTTTACATTTTTACTTTTTTTTACATTTTTACAATTTTTTAACATTTTTACTTTTTTTTACATTTTTACCTATTTATTTTACAACAATAATTAATATATTACAGAATATCTTTATATACAACGTTTATATACAGCGCCGCGTCGCCGTAAACGCTACGTTCCGCAATTTTTAAATCTGTACATCTTCAAAAATATTGATTTAAATCAGATGCTGTAAAAGGCCAAATAGATCTATATTAAATCAACAATGTATTTAAGGTATTTAATTGGATAAGGATTAATGCTGTATTGGTTAAAATCGCTTCGAATATTAGTCATTATTTGTCGTAAAAAGTAAATGACAAAAAAATGTTATTGTGGGATATCCATAAGAGATAGACATATACCATCGCGGAGTTTTCTGTAGACCTTTTCATTGTGTACAATACTTAGTACATTATTTTGATAAATCTCGTAGGATTCAGCCTGCGTTTGCAATGTAAGCGGAAAAAATGTAATTATTTGCGACATCACATTAGAAACCTCATAACAGTATTTGTCCACTATTTAATGGATGATATTATACATAAAAACCTTCCTCATCCTATCCTATCCTATCTATTAAAAAAAACCGCATCAAAATCCGTTGCATAGTTTTAAAGATTTAAGCGTTCATAGGGACATACAACATGACACATGACAGAAAAAGCGACTTTGTTTTATACTATGTAGTGATGACTATGAGTTAATGCAAGAGCCTAAAACATTGTTACCGTTTCGAAGACATTTTCTAGTTTGTACAACTTAACTATGGAGCCAGTTAACGACATAGGCTTAGATCTAGCTTGCAGAAAAAACACCTGCTGATAGTATTAAAAATACAGTTTACGCAAAACTTTAATACACCTTCAAAGTAGGTAACATATTGTTATTATAGCAGAACTTATCTTGAGGTATTGGCAAAGTTATAAGCAGAAAAGTAAGAGAATATACTGTGAACGCAAGTGTTTGTCAGTCTATGAAAATGGTGTTAATTTACTAATTTAGATCAGGTTAGTATTTACTGCATATAGTCACCAACAAAGTTGTGGGTACAGATGGTAGATAGAAAATAAGTGTTTCATCACACAATCAAAACTTCCTAATTAATGTTATTGAAATACTCAGTATGTAGTGTCATAAACTACCTGTAAGTTTATTTACACATCAGTTATGATGTTAACATGTGACTAAATAATAAACTTACAGCTGGCAATTTCTCAAAACTTAAAAGTTTATAAGATATAAGTATAAACAGATGTACTATTATGAAAACAATACAGAAATATAGATACATATTATGAAGAATAATAGATGCTTACACTGTTCTAATAACTAAACCAGGAATCCATTACCAATAACAAAACTTAATACACAACAGCTTAAAAATAAGAACAAATTAAGATATGATATTTTCACAAAAAACAAATTTTTTTTTTTTACAAAATTCATGCGCCTAGTGTAATCAAAATATTGATTTTCTTATTTATAACATAAGTTTCATCAAAAGCGTTATAAATTCTAGATCATTTTTTCAACTGATAGAAATGTACCCTCATTTCAATCATCTATTTGAATGTTAAAAGATTCACAATAATTTTTACACCTTCATGTTTATTATTAGAACTCGATATTACGAAATTCAATAGTCTTACCTCTCGAATTCAGGTCGAAGTCTGGTAAACGTGTGTACTTTATAACACAATTATTCTGTTTATAAGTTGCAGGAAAAGCTGAATTATCAATATTTATATAAAAACCATATAAGTTATCGAATTCGTTATTTTCTCTACGCGATGCTGACGCATCCATTTTAATAAATACACGAAAAATTTTGATACTGACATAATAGAAAAGTTTATATAATTAGCGCATAATATACGCTGAATATACAATTTAACTTAAATATTTGTTTATTCTTTCCATTTTGAGTTGAACATTCAGCAAAAATGTGTTTAGTGTTTTTTTTTACTCGGAAATTTAAAAATTCGCTTAATCTTGTCAGTTGTCAAATGTTATTGATGTCTTTAATCTGTATTTAGAGGTACAATCTGTGATCTGTATCACAGGTCTGTATCCACAGATGAGGTATAAAATCCGTGAAATTCTATCAATAGAGCTCCTGGTGAAAATGTCTAGTCAATAGAACCTACTGTTTCAAAAGTTCAAAGTTAAAAGTCAACGAAATTGGTTTAGTGTTCAACTGATAAATAAAAATTGTAGTCCTTACTTAAAGTCCTAATTATGTTGACAATTAACGTATTTGATTGAAAGTTAGTACGTCTAAATTGAAGTACATAAGTACTAGAATCATTGCTGTCTGGACATTTATCGATCAGCTTAATAAAATTAGATAAAAGTATTACCTAACTCAGTGTCTTTCAAAGAATCAACCTGCTTGATTTCATTCTCGCAGCCTAGTTGTGCCCTCGTAGATAGCATCAGAACTTAAAACATTGTAACGATTCCCAAGACATTTTCTACTTTGTACAACTTAGGCCCGAGTTCACCAAGTAGAAAATAACCATCGTTTAATTAATCATTGATTTAACACTGAACAGTTGTTTAAACCCTTAGCGTTTTTTTAGTGTTCATAAATAATTTCAACACATCTGTTGACTAAACAAGCGTTTATTAATCTTCACCACATCTCAGCGCCAGATACGTCAGTTTGTATAATACTACTGTTTAAGGATGTCACTATTCAGAGTAGAATTGCGTAGGGAATAACATGTTACAGAATTATTAGCGTTGCGTATTACATAGCAAAATTGTATATTTCTTAATGGACTCCAAAACCTTACTTTTTTTTTTTTTGAATGACTACTATGTTGTCAACCTCGCGGTTTTTACAACTTCACCGGGCTTTGTGGGCCGAGCAGAGTGCTCAGCCCGAGGCATCATTATTTAGATGGATTGGACTGTTCCCTACAACGCCAGCAACAAGGGTTGTCTCCCGGGAGACCGTACCTCGACTTGGTGCTGCGTTCTGGTTACTGGGTGGACTAGGTGGAGGAATAGTGGCGGCTCGTCGCTCGGCGTTAGTTAGGCGCCGGGCGCAAGAGAGGTCTTCGTCGCCTAGACCGGCGGCGACGGTGTAGTGTTGTGTCTTGTGAATTTGTGTTCCGGTTGGGATTGGGAGGGAGGTTCGCGTTTGCCGCGGTTATTGGATCCGGTGAATCCGATAACACGTGACGGGGTCTCCTAAGTTTGGTGGGCGCGCTCGCGGCCGGTGTATAGTCACACGCGGGCGCTAATACCGGGTTGGGGTGGGCAGCCGTTATTTCAAAGTAGCGTTCCGACACTTCTTTGAAATGCTGCGCTATTGTAGGCAAAGCTAAGTCGCGATGTAGGTCCTCGTTGCGTACGTACCACGGACAACCGGTGGCAGTACGCATGAACCTATTTTGGATAACTTGTAGCTTTTTAAGATGGGACGGGTATGTATGTGCGAAGGCTACACTTGCGTAAGCTAAGATTGGCCTGACACACGTGTTGTAAAGTGTCACTTTGTTACGAATTGCCAAAACCTTACACAAATCTCTTATTTTTAAATAAGTTGGTTGAACATTATTTTTGTTTCTTGTCTAGTATGGGTTAGGTATCTAATTTGTTATTCGTCTGCGCATTTGTAATGATTTGCTGTAAAATTAACCTTGTTTAATTTCATTCGTAATGTAAAATTACGGGCACGATTAAGGGCACATAACCGAAATTTTATTACCAACGAAAAAGCTACCTAAACTAAATCGGTACTAAAATAGGTATCAACAATAAAATTGATCTAGAACTCAAGCGTAATAAAAGGTAGGTAGATAGGTAAGTACATATAGTAAAACAGTAATAAAACTAAATCTGTAAATACATATATATTTTAAAACAGTATGTAAAACTTTTGTCGGGTTGTCTGTTCACTTTAGACACAAAAAATGACTAAAGGGACTTTTAGCAACTTTGTTCATAATCAGCCGGATCAACATTTAGTTTATATAATGTATATAATACCGTTCACTGCGGAAAAATCTTACGTTTCCATCAGTAAACACGAAAAATCACTTCAACTTGTATACAAAGTCGCGGGCAACAGCTAGTATAGAAAAAGAATTGGCGCGTTTACAAATTCCAACAGAAGTAATACCGAGATTTGAAAAAAATCGATTGCAGCTACAAGCAATTTCTAACAGATGACAAGATAACCAATGGTTAAATCACCTCGGCTAGTACGTTTAAGTTAAACGTTTAAGATACATAACCAATGTTTATTCTATGGTGAACAGTAAATTCAATATTAAACGTCGTTTAAGATATAACCGATCGATTAAAATATAACCATCTGTTGGTGAACTGGGGTCTTAATAATTATGGAGCCAGTTAAATACGTAACTTGCAAAATGTTAGCTCGCAAAATGTTGTGGTCACAGCCGACACCATTTAATTATAGATACTGTTTACGCAAAACTTGAACACGCCTCCGAAGTAGGTAACATATCGTTGCGTAGAACTCACTTTAAGGTATCGGCGAAGATAAAAGCGAAAAAGTGAGGAAGAGACCTTTCGGATATACTATATAATATTAGTAGATTTTGACATCATTTTCTTACGTATTTGCGTTCGCATTGTACGTAATAGCGACGTTCAATTATTATTCGATCGCTATATTGGATTGTACCTTCGCCGAACTATAGAAAAAAAAATGCGTGAGGAGCATTTTAGGTTTTGCAAGAACTAGATTTTCTATTGCTATAGCTCATAGTCACAGTCTACGAAAATTTTGCCAGACTTCACTTAAATTAGGGGTTCGATAATGAACGGTGCGATACTATGTAATCCTTAGAAAGGAGATGCTTAGATTTCTTAATATCAATAAAATTCCATGTGGGCATACCTGTAGAATGTATATTAGCAAATTCATAAACCATTACTTCAGAAGGTTGATGTCACTAGTCTATTAAAATTGTAGGCATCGGTTATTACTTCCCATCAAATGACTCATTCGCTCATTTGCTTCTTTAACTATAACAAAAAATATAATGCAAAAGTTATTGGTTCTTAAGCTTAAAGATATTTTATTCTAGAACTATAGATCATATTCATTTAAGTTTTTAGAAGTAGGAAACTACTTAAAATATTATTTAAACGTATAGAAGTAAATTTCAAATCACAATTGCACAAAACATTTTTACAATATAACAAAAAGAAAAAAAACTTAAAAGTAATTTAAAAAAATGTTAGTAATCCCTGAAGCTAGCGTAATACAAAATACATCACTTTATGATATACAAATGACAAAGTGAAATATTTCCATTTACATTACATTTGTCGAAGATATGAAGTATTAAAAGACAATTTTTTGTGATAAAATATAAACTTAGTTACATTGAGAACGTATACTTTCTTTGGCTTTTTAACGTCTGTTAATGTTTATGAAACACGTAAATATGCACAATTGGAAATGTTAAACCTTCTTGAAAATCTCAGTTGAAAATCTATTTCTCAATTGACACTTATTACAAATACAGGTTAAAAAATAAAGTTGTGTTCAATGACCGATGACATTTTAGAAAATAATCTCTGTGGTCTATGGTGTGGAATGGGTAATTTAATGTGAATTGTGAAACACTGAAAAACGAAGTGCTTTTATTAAGATTTTTCACATTATTTCAGCTTTGTTTAAAATCAATCGTCATTATCTAATGAACTAATTAGTATCTCATAAGTTGTTTTTTATTTTAATATACATAATCAAATTCCGTCAGTCGTGATGGTTTAGAATAATATTCAGATAGTGCTTGTTACGACTTAGAAAGAACGTGAATAGCTAATTTAGTTGATAGATAAAGAGGAAAGCTTAGTTTTTGTTGATTTAATGTCTGTAGTTTTGCTTTTTCGCGTTAATTGTCCTTAATTGTAAAGCAGCTGTTATATAGAAATCTTAGAAGTAAATATAAATAATAGTGATGTTCAAGACAATGATTGTGTTAAATCTATGGCGAGAAGTGGAACGTGAATATTATAGTTGGTAAAATTTCTTGTCACCTGAGTGTATTCAAGAAATTACATAGCAATCGAGGTGATATTTTGTTTTATTGTTTTTAATTTTTTTTATTTACCGTAAGCCTTTGACTTTTTGTTTATGTGCCTTATTAAATAAAAAGTTAATAGTAAATAATAAGTATTCATTGTTCTTGTATGATACAAGAAAGCTGTATAAGTACAATTTATTCATGATAAATTAGTTATTTAAACAATGTATTATGTAGTTAATTAAAATTTATATTTTTAGTTCTCCTATGTTAAGGGTTAAGATTAAAAAAATTTTTTCTTTGTATTCCAGAATGGCTGTAAAAAAACACAAACTAGTAGCTGATAACCATAATCAGTTGGACTTGGTAGCACTTGCTCAATACTTTAAACTGATAAATGAACAAACAAATTATTTACCACCTCCCCAAGAACTAGTGAAGCATTGCCATGACATTCTTAAATGTTTGTGTGAGTATTTTACATCTTAATATATATAAATTATGTGTTACATTGTTTGTCTGCAATGGACTCCTAAACTACTTAAACCGATTTCAATCAAATTTGCACACCATGTGCAGTTTGATCCAACTTAAAAGATAGAAATAGCTTACATCACAATTTATGATAAAAAAAGCAAGCATTATGAGCAAAGCCAGAACAGGCAGCTCACTAACTATTCAAAACTTAAGACACCGCAACGATTTTTCATATCGTTCATTTATGACAGTTATTGCCTTTTTGTGACTATCTTGAGGTTTGTGTTCAATTTGGCTTGGGAGAGATATTTATTTCATGAAAGTCCAAATGTCTGTTTTTCTTGGTCTAGGTGTATGTGAGGAGTTTCAAAAAAAAAGAGCACAACAGTCATTTTGGCATGTCCCCACAAATCATATATTTTTTATTTCAAGTAGTTATTATTAATCAAGTTGATTTATTTTGTAGTTAGTAAACAAACTTTCATACTTTATCATTATTATAAATTCAAATTATTTAAAATAACCACTTTTTTGTAAAAAAATATTTATTAATGTGAAACCTCATTTTCTTGTATGTCCCCAGGTCGGATGACACACTTTAAGTCGAATTATTCTGCTCTTAGTCTAGGTTTTCCCTTGACTTGTTTTGTTATTTATGTAAAATGAAAACTGTTTAACAGCTTCTTGGGTCCAGTTTTGCTAAATACTTAAACATTTTTACAAAATAATTTAATGTTGTTTGTCCCCGAAGTTTTGAAATTCCGGACATTTCGATTTTGTTACCACACTTTTAAATAGATTAACTACCAAACAGTTTCAGTTGTTATTGAAAAAAATTACAATGTCGACAGTAAATGACGGCTATTTAAAAAACTTACATTAACTTTGTCTTCTTTCGGCGGTATGCGAAGGTTTGTGCAACCGGCTGAACCGAAGAAAAAATTATGGTCAGGTTTGTTATTCTATTATATCTTACTATAGAACACATTTTTATAAATAAATATAATACGAGTATATGTAATTTTCAGACGAATCTTAAAATGTTTAATTTTATTTATTTAGAATTGAAATTGAATTGTTACATTTTTTCGAATGAAAGTAGGTCTCAATATGTTACTTCCATTTTCTTACTACATTTACGGTAACAAATAGACGGACTGACAAAGTAACAAAACCGACAGCATAAAGCTTGGTCTATATTATATGATAATGATAATTTAAACTTTGAAGAATTATTACTGTACTCTGTGATTTAAACACAGTTTATAAAAACGATAGGTCAAAAAAACCCAGGGCCGGCGCAATAATTGTGTTTATTAGATTTTTAAAGATATTTAAAAATGATATTTAATAGTATTACTGCCTCCTCTCTGTCTGGTGGCTAACATTCTTTATTTGCTAAAGTAGCTTTGTAGGCGTTCTTATTAAAAATTGTATTTATTCCATAACCCAAAGATTGAGACAGAAGAGCAACTTTTTTTGCATTTTAGCGGGACCTTGGACGATATACCGCAGCAAGACTTAGATAACTAAATCCAAAGTATGAAAAATCGCTACAGAACCCTTATAAATGTCATGGGTGGGTTTACAGACTACTTATTTATCACATAAATGTTTGAAGTTCCTTATTTTTCATAGTTTCTTGAGAAAAATATTCATTGTTAGTTTTACCATTACTTTACGTTTTTTTTTATTTCAATCTAAAATTGTTACATAAAAAACACAAAACAATAAGTTCAAAGAGGTTTTATATAAATATGTACATGTTAGATATTATCATCAATAAATTTTGAGATAATTAAGTAAATTAAAAATATCCCTAGACAGTCTTGATGTGTTTATTTACCAGAAATATTTGATACTAGGTACTCATAAAAAATGTTTGATTATAATTACATCTTTGTGAACTATGCCTTACGATTTTGTTACCTTCCGTTTTGTTACTGTCCCCTAAAAAATTTGCTAAAAATCAGATATATTTGGCCCTTATCCACTAAATGTTAAAAATGAAACTGCATTTATTCAAATGAAAACACATTTACCATTAGCTGATTTAGTTCTTGAAAGGCTAACAATAATATTTCATTAGTAACATGAAAAACAAATGTTGTTTTTGGACGTTTCGTAACAAACCTGAACAAAATTTCACCTATTCGAGAGTTTCATTAATTTTATAAGCTTAATTTCATTAAATATAGATAGCAAAAGACCATATTGTTCCTAAATACATTTTGGATTTCGAAAACCTGTCATAGTTTCATTTATTTTGGATATTAAATATAGTAACAAAACTGACCAATTTATCACACTTGTTGTCTTATTTTATATTTTTTTCCATTAATTAATACAAATAATCAAAAACAAAGTAATGTTTCTAAATCAAGAAAAGATTTGCTTTCGAATCCCATTAAAAATATTACAATACATGGATGTGAAATTTTAAAGCATAGTTTTTAACTGTTGTGCCCAATTTTTGAAACTGCTCATGTATTGAATTTTTCCAGCATCTGTTTAAGTATATCTATGTACTAGTGGTCGCCCATTGGTTGAAATAAATTTTAATATCTTGTTGATAAGAACACCATCTTTATTTTTCAAGACCAACTACTTTGTTTCCAAACTTTTTAGTGTGCCATCTGTGATCTCTTATCGTTATCAACAATATACTTGATTGTGTGTGTCAAATGCATGGTAGTGTGGATAATGTTTTATTTATTGATTTAATGTACTATGTAAGCATTATTACTGAAAAATATTAGCGTTCTCCACTTCTACACATAAATTATGAGTGTGCCAAACTTTATGCTCTTGCATCTTTCAATTTTCGTAAAAAGGGGTCCAAAGTTTTGGCATCACATCTTAATATATAGATTGCAGTATTGTTGACTAACACTAAAAGCACAAGAGCACAATAGCACAAATTTGCTTCATTTGATTAAATTTGATTTGTGTAATGTTTCTTTATTTGATGTATCTAAGTATTGTATAAATACCATTACTCATCTTTTTGTGCTGTTTAATTAAATTTAGTTATCAACTTTCATTTAGGGTTTCTTTAATAATGTATGTCAAGCATATGTATGTTGTATTACATATTTCTATGATATTTGGGAATTTCCTCAGCAATGATAATAACAATATTAGTATTGTAATCAATCTTGTACTTATTGAGTTGGGCACATCTTATTTATTTTATTGATAAACCAGTATTTTATAATTATTTCGAAAACACACTTACATTTACATATAATATGGAAAATAACAAGGCAATGCAATTCCTTATTGTATGTGTTCTCCAAAAATATTTACATGACAGTCAATGTGTATTTGTTAAGATTCTAGTTACATTCAGCTAATGTTGAAATAGTTCTAATTTATCAGAATGATACCTCAGACCCTCAGACAAATCCGGTGAATACTATACATGTGCCATTTATAATTGTATAAACTTTGACATATTTTTTACAGCAAGGACTGCTGGTACTGAAGAGCAATTATGGCAATTGTTGCAACCAGTAGAAGAATTCTTGGTTCGAGTAATTACTTTACATAGTGATGGTCGTCATGAAATTTTTATTGCAATTCTTGATAAATTTTATTCTTACATTTCGGATCCACGTAAGTATTGTAGCTTATTTATAAATACTTTTTTATTTAATTATCCTGACCTGATTTGTAATGTTAAAGCTTTATACAAGTACATCGCCTATCCGTCTGCTTCCTTCCAATATACTAAAAAAAACTTGTTAGAAGTGTTGACTAGATTAAATGTTGTAGCTTGTCTTGTGATTTATTGTTACTAAAAACAATATAAATATTATTACACAGCCGTACTCAGAGACTTAATTTTATCAACAATAACACAAAAGACAAGTTATAGCAGTCTACTGTTGTCTAGATACAGATTTAGCATTAGTTAAAATAAGGTATACCAATAATTGGTATTGTTTAAAAAAGGTATCAATTATTAATACCATCTATTTGGTATGTTTGTCATTTGATGGATTTGTCATAAATAATTTTATGATTAATTGTAGAATCTGATGCATGCCCAGCAACTGCAGCTGTACTTGTGGTGATTGACAATCTAGATGAAGAAACAGTTTTATCAGCTGCTCGTTGGCTTGTACAGCAAAAGGAAAATGAACCTGGTGGTGCAGGACTCAGATCGGCTTTGTCCTGCCTTTATTGTTGGTTATTTGAATGGCATGGAACTCCAGCGCTAGGGAGGTGGATGATAGCTTACATCAGGGCTCTGGAGGTAATATTAATAGAATGGTGTAGGTTTAAAAGTTATCTAGGTCTCGTTTAGCTCTTCAATCTTTTAACTTTATTATTACATCAAGTATAAGTATATTGTTAATATTTTCATTGCCAATTCTGGAATAGAAAATTCCAAGTACTCATTTTCAACCCATGATGAAAGAAGAGGGTTTTTATAAGCTTGATGTGTATAATCCAATATATGATGAATGATTTTTGTCAAAACTGTCATCAGATAAGCATTTCAAGGTCATCAGCTCTTTTTTTTTCTGTAGATGTAAGTCTAATATGCATAATGAGTATTTACTGTCAAACAATACTTAGACTTAAGACCTAAAACATTGTGTACTTTTATGATGTATGTTCTTTTGATGATTTGAAGTTCCAATGTCGGAAACAATACTATTAAGAAACCCTTCCAAGTTTGGGATCATTAGATTAGTTTAAACTATTCCTGATCTTAATATACTCGTATATATATAAATTATGTGTCATGTTTGTTTGCGATGGACTCCTAAACTACTTAACCAATTTCAATCAAATTTACACACCGTGTGCAGTTTGATCCAACCTAAAAAATAGGGTAGTTTACATCTCAATTTATCCCGGGTGTAGACGCGGGCATCAGCGGGTTTCTCCATATGACCTGGCCTGTTTTTGAAACTGGCTCGTGGAATTTGAATGCTTACTAGTAGTCCAATATGTTATGGGTATTGTTTAATTTTTTTATACTATACTCATTGTATTTTAATAATAAACACTATCTGTAAGTACTGTTCATCATTGAGTAACCTATATTTAAAAAAATATTGTGTGCGTGTACTAGCGTACATTCGTAAGAAGTGAAGAAGTGAAACTTCTTTATGACGTTATTTTTCAAAATTAATTTTAAATTTAGTTTAAATAAAGTTAAATAAAGTTTATTGCCAATCCCTACTCCACTGGAGAAAGTATACTTCGAATCACACGTGGTAGGGATAAGAGCGAAGATGGCGCGTAACGGAAAAATGTGACGCGTAACGAAAAATGTTACACTAAAGTTTTTTCCAACCCCGATAAAGAAGTTTCACTTCAATAATTTTATATAAATTAGTGTACTAATTATGAATTAAAAATATTTTTTACCGTTATCATGTATTTAATATTTTAGGAATATGAAAGATTTGACATATTAATCGAAACAACTCTTGACAATGTCGAAAACCTGTTTACGGCGTTAGGGAATCCAGTCCCACTGCGCCAAAGCACTGCAGATGCTATTTTCCACGTTCTGGCTTCTTTGAGGGAGTCCACTGAAGCATTTGACAGGGTATGTAACTAAATGTTTACTCAAATATAAGATGGACTTATCCACACTTGCACCATGTGTGAGTGTCGTAATTCTATCTCAAAATACTTTTACTACGAGCAGAACCCCTTTCCAACACCGAACAGAGGCTGTACTGCTGTTGGCTTATTTCTGATTAATAATCAGAAGCACAGAATATGTATTATACTTACATAATATAGAATATGGGTCTTTAACACAAGACAAGTTAAAGCATAAGCATGAGAATGCTACCAGCAGACAAACCAGTCATTTTTAGGCAAACTTACTTTGCCTGGAAGCCTAACATCCGGCCTCAGGTTGGCAACGCACCATTACCACCTTTGGTGTCTCTAGGTGACGTGAATTTCTTACCATCAGGAAATCCGTCTTCTTGCTTGCCTTCCAATATCATAAAAAACTGCTAATATTAAAAAATATTTTTTGTTTTGTATATAACTGAGTGTTCAAAAATATATAATTGTTTTTTTCAAAGATTTCATCACACGTTGGTCATGTATTGATGAATCTCGCTGCTGACAGTGGTCAGTGGAGTCGGCAGATATTGCAGAACTTGGTTGATATACTCACTGCCATGGTCGACCAGATACTTATTAATCTTAATACAGATGCGCAAGATGTCTTCAGGGATAAATATGCGGAAGTGGTGAGTTTTTTTTATTTTCTTTTTTTTTTGTCTATACTTACTTTACAAAAGTTACAGGATGTTTAATAACTGCGTATATGCTTTAAGTCTGTTCCAAATTCAAAACGAAAAACATTGATTGACTCTTAAGTATTCAGTTAGTACCAAAATGCAAAATAAAATATTATTAAAATATACGCAGTAAACGCGGTTCGTTGTAAAAGTGAACGCTCATCCCAAGTAACTTCGAGTGGATTCAGAGAAGTCAAACCTTTTTTATCACGATATAAAATGTGTCATTCCTTTTTTTAAATTCTGATTAGTTAGAAGATATTGTTATAATATTAAAACTACTCCAAGCTGACCTGCCTCATTGTCTAATTTTATGTTTGCAAGCGGCATAGTTATCGTGATTTCGTGATTAATGATTAAATATTTTTTCGCGTATGTATATAGATTATCTTATGTATAAGATAATTTGTAAAGGAAAATATGGATATTTATAAAATTTTTTACAAACTCACAATTGCTGCCTGAAGTCAAAGCTTACATAAAAAAAAAGCTACCGATTATTTAAGCGATTAAAGAAATGTTGATTAGCCCTATTTTGCACTTAAAGGTAAGCTTAATGTATAGAACGGACTATAGCCGTACACTATGTTTTCGTCCGCACGTCAATAAACCACTCTAATAATTGATCTAAGATAATTCCAAGATATGTCTTGAACGATTTTGATCAAACGCGGTTTAAATCTTTCAGTTGAATGTTTACCTGCAATTATCTAAAGTTGCATAAAAAATTCTATAGTCAAACATATACGATCAAGAATAAATAAAAAATGTTTTCGGCTCTAAAGCGCTACTACTATTTTTATGAAATACTTTTAATACTCCCCGTGTCGGTCCGGGCTCCTTTGCAGAATAGACCATTTGCCTTCCTGCCAGACAGCTCGTAAAAGGCGAGCATAGGCTTACCGTCGCTAACACCGTGACTAGGTGGTAGAATTTCGCAGCGAAGCGCCCGGATTGGTACCACCGCCTTACCTATTCCTGCCACCATAACGTCCAATGCTTGCCGTTGACGTGTCCCGGTTCGGAGAGTAAGGTAGCTGGTGAACTTACTTAATTTGCTCGAGGCCTAACATCCCTGAGTCAGGTTGGCAAAGCACCATTACCACCTTTGGTGTCTCTAGCCGGCGTGAATTTCTTACCATCAGGAAATCCATCTGCTTCTTTGCCTTCCATTATCATAAAAAACACTTCTTACAAGTGTCGATATGTATGGATGCTTCTAAATTTATTTACGTACCTTTATGCATAGTCGTTTAAATATCTCTAACGGGTACCAAAATGTGACATGAAATTGTCCTTAGGTTCAATTAAATAAGAGAAAAATCTCCTCAATAACGGAGTTTGAGAGCAAGTCATGTCTTGCAAAGAAAATCATCTTTTATGGCCATTTATATGTTTAGTGGTGATGATATCAACACGTCATCAGGGCAGACACGTGTCTATCAGAAAAGAGTACAAAGACTATATTGGTATGATGAAGGTTAAATGATCATTGTAAATGTATTGAAATATCGTTGCGTGTAAATATTTTTTTAATAGTTAGTTAGTATATAAAGAATTTCAGTGTATAACCTTAAATAGTAAGATAATATTATGTTAATTTTCTGTCGACGATAATATGTGAAGTATAAACCCTTTTTTATGGTAATTTTCTAAATTTTCTTCTAAATGATTGTCGCCAGTACTAGCTACGTTCCACTTAGCACCCTAATGTACACGCTCAAGACCTAATTTTTTTTTTCAGTTTCACAAACTGCTTAATAAGGTTTGAGCTGTTTTAAGCGTTAATTAAATATTATTGTTTAAGTTGCTTTATTAATAATACTTTCATTTTATTTAAAGTTACAGGTATTTAAAATATACAGTTTATATATTGATTTAGAAGGCAATTAAAAAAAACCTCATTAAAATAAATTCAGAGGATTGTTGCCACTACATAATATCTAGAATCTCTAACCGAAATTCAATATGACCCCTATATTGCTAAGACTACATAATAATACGATCATTAAATTAATGCAATACATTTAGAACTTAATGTTATTTTTTAACTTGCCTTATAAAAAATATCGGAAAAAATATTTTGATTTTTTTTTCTTAAACGCGTGTTTAAAATTTTTTCAATAGTGGGGAAGCAAGCAATAAAAAAACGAAATATATTTAATTCGGAGGATTGTTTTAACTACGTACATATTAGATACACTATTTATAACTCAAGAACGACTGAACCGATTTTGCTGAATATCCCATTCAATTAAATTAAATTAATTAATTATCCCATTAAAAACAGAGGATAAACAACAAGATACAAGAACAGAGGATAAAAACATAGAAAAACACTGAACTGGTGGAACGAAGTTGCCTGGAACAGCACACATGTCATAATGAAAGACAGAAGTGATAAGTTAAACTAATCCAGACAGAATGGCGCCTTGACGCGCTACGTAACGAAGCGGTTTACTCTGCCATTAGATAAAATATAAAAATAATTATTAAGCAAAAACCAAGTTATACTTAAAATAATTTTTGGTCCCCAGAAGTTACCACTACAATACTAGTAGTTACGTAAACGTATTCAGGCATTTTGATGTCATTTTTACTTTAATTACCTTAACCCAACAAGCGGTGGGTAATTCTTAGCTCAGCGTGAAAATTACGTGTTTTTCATTGCGATCATAGCGACCATAGTTCGGCATTTTACGTTATGGAGTATTTCGAACTCTCGCCGTGAGTGCCAAGTGAAACAAAGCCGCCGACGTCTGGCGTTCGCGGTTTGGTGCCTACCAATACCGGACATTGGCGGCAAACGCAAGACAATTCTATCGCCATTGACTTTTCAAATTACAATCTCAGTCTTGATTTTACATTTATTTTGATTAGTACTTGTAGGTAATCTCTAATTATCGAAAAAATAATGAAAACAAAAGTAATTGAGGGTAGATAAAAATAAAGCTTTAGATTAAGTCCTTTATTAAGTGCATTTTGTAAAGGGTTAAGTTTTGATTTTACATTTATTTTGAGTAGTACTTATACGTAATCTCTAATTAACGAACAAATAATGATAACAAAAGTAATTGAGGGTAGATAAAAATAAAGCTTTAGATTAAGTCCATTATTAGGTAAGTGCAATATGAAAGTGTTGTACCTAAGTTATGAAAGACGAAAAAAGAATTTTAGTATGTATCGTGAGTTTTCAGTAATTTTATTAATGTGTTAGAAAAAATGTTTACTAGATGTTTACGACTTCGTCCTCAATTTAAACTATTAGTAATAAATTAAAAAAACTTGAAATTTCTTGATTCAGATATTTTGTATCTGAATTAATGTAACCGCAAAACAAAGAAATTACTAACATGTTTTTGTGTAATATGGTTGTTAGACAAACCTTTAAATAAGTATGTATATTTAAAAACGCGTTAAAATACAGACAATTTAATGTTAGGGATTTAATGTTACAAGAAATTTGTTGCAAATTGGTCCAGCCCTTTAGGAGAAGGAGATCTTAATTTGGTGATATTATGGCAACAAAAAGAAAATGCAGCTTTTCCAATTTTCTAATAAAAATGGTATTCGGGATTGGATATGTGCCTGGTTGGTGATAGACTTGCCAAGCACTTTATGGTATGATTTTGTGTCTCCGGCTAGCCGTGGGTGTCCTGGTTGTACCTCTGCCTACCTTTTAGAGAATATGGACGTAAAGATACTTTTTTATGTACGGTTATATTTCACATCCATAATAAAATATCATTAAGCTGTAATATTAGAAGTAACCTATGGTTGGGTGGGTAATGGTGTATATAGAAATTTCATTATTATAGGTTTATATACCCGTGGCGATTGAATTGTATTTTGCGAATTAATGTTAATATTTTTTAACGTTAATGTTAGGGATAAGAAAAAGCCGATCTCAAGGTCATAAATAGCATTAGTGCGTACAACTTTTTATTTTAACAAGTAGCGGCTCCTCAGTAGTCTCACAATGTGATGGCGGCCAATCGCTTACCGCTCTCTTTATATTAATAAATAATAATACAATTTTCAGATTGTGTGCCTAGAGCGCCATATTTCCTCCCGGGCCAGTCCTTTTTCGCACAGGCAAGCATGGCGTACTCGGAGCTCTACTTTGACAACAGTAGTGAGTACCAGTGTCCCGGCCATTCGGAAAGTTGGACTGATAAACTTGGGGAATACGTGCTACATGAACAGTGTTCTTCAAGCCCTTTTATATGCACGACAGTAAGTGTTCTGTGTTTATAATAAACATAATATAATTATTATAATATAATATTAGTCTAATTCCACTGGCGATTGTATATTGGTTGCATTAAAATCCTTGTAAACTACGCACACTATACTATAGTAGCGACAATCTATGTTGACCGGTTTGACGTTTGTATAAACTAAGTAAACATTCATATATTTTTATATAAGTGAGCTATGACTTTTGATAAATATAAGAATAAATTCGAATCGCGTTCGGTTATATTGTTTTCGATAGTAAATTGACATGTAATGTCTTTCGTTTTACGTTCAAAACTAGAAAGCTCTTTTGCGAATTACTACTTCTGGCTCATTTAATTCTTCAAACCCAAAACTTAGAAAGAAACAAAAAAAAATGGAAAAATTGTTTATTTGCGGAATATGAGTGTTATAAAATTATGTAGGCGTTCTAACATATTTTAACAATCTGTGGTGTGCAAATATTTTAAATGGATGGTCATATTTATTATGAACTGGCTATGGTAATAAGCAGGTATAGTAATAAGGTGTTCTTTATCACAATCTTAATTACGTGTCGCATTGTTTGTCTGCGATGGACTCCTAAACTATTTAACCTATTTCAATGCAATTTGCACATCGTGTTTAGTTTGATCCAACTTGAAAGATAGGATAACTTAGCTTACATCTCAATATTTATTTAAAAAAAATACCATCCAAGCGAAGCCAGAACAGGCAGCTAGTGTAAAATAAAACGCTTTCTGCTATCTGCCCTAATGTTTGCTTAGATTTTTAAAACTATGCAACGGAATAGAGTGGTTCAAGAGAGAGGTTTATATGTAAAACTAGCTGACCCGGCAGACGTTGTTCTGCTATGAAAAAATTGGGGTGAGTCACCCTTATCACTAAGGGGTATGAAAAAGATTCACCCTCATCACTTAGGATTGTAAAAAATAGACGTTGGCCGATTCTCAGACCTACTCAATATGCTCATAAAATTTCATGAAAATCAGTCAAACCCTTTAAGAGGAGTATGGGAACGAACATTGTGACACGAGAATTTTATATATAAGATAACATAGGTGTTTATCCACCCGTACCATGCTGGGACGGGCTACATACTAGTAAAGATGTATATGTGCCCATTGCGAAAGAAATTCCATATATAATATCATATATAATATCTAAAAATTGTATTAAGAAATGCTTGCTTGTTTAATGTGATTTAATAAGAATAACGTAGCGAATGTTATTATTGACATAAAATTTGTTAGCACTGCATTTTTTTTTGCGCAAGTAGTAACTCAGTGGATTTTTTTACGTTTGCATCTTTGATTTTGAAGCTTTATAGCTTTATGGAATAGAGAAATAAGAACAAAAAAGCAAAAATTTTGTTTAATATGTTGCTGTTTTTAATAATAATAGCTATTCTAAGATTCTTTTTTTATGTCTAAATGGCAAGCTTCAGTTTTTTATATTTATGTGTTTAGTTTTACTAATTTTTTTGCTTGGCTTAATTTTTTGAAGCTGATGGTAATAAGCGGTGTTCTTGTATGTGTGTTGTATGTAAGATACATGTGTAATATTCACAAAAGTGTTTTTAACCACCTGAAAAGGAAGAAGATTATGTGTTCAACTCCTATTCGTTTTATATATATAAATATATATATATATATATAAATCGATTTTTTCGTCATTTCGGAACTGATTTTAAAACCTTTTTTGATTTTACCGTATCTCCGAAGTCACCAAGACCATTGTCACCATTTGATGCTTGTATATCTTCTAATGTTACGTGAAATACACTTAACTGTTACGCAACATAAACATACATATCTTCACGTCGACTCCCTTACGCAGCAAGCAGAGAGTGTCGAATAACCAGTACATGTGCCGCCCGCAGTTTCACTACCTTTGCAATTTGCCCAAATGTCTTAGCGATTGGTTGACATGGAGACATGTTTGCATAAAAAACAAACATACATCCAAATACACTTAAATAACAATTGTATTTTTGCAGTGTACTTGTCTAACACTGTGACAGTAAGCTCATTTTTTTATGTTATAGGAAGGCAAACAAGCAGACAGATTTCCTGATGGTAAGAAATTCACGCCGCCTAGAGACACCAAAGGTGGTAATGGTGCGTTGCCAACCTGAGGCCGGGATGTTAGGCCTCGAGCAAAAGTAAGTTTGCCGGCTACCTTACCCTCCAAAACGGAACACGTCATGACGTTATGGCGGCAGGAATAGGTAAGGCGGTGGTACCAATCCGGGCGAGTCGCTGCGAAATTCTACCACCTAGTCATATGTCACGGTGTTAGTGACGGTGAGCCTTTGCTCGCCTTTTACGAGCTGCCTGGCAAGGGAGGCAGATGGTCTATTCTGCAAAGGAGCCCAGACCAACACGGGGAACTTAGTGTTAAATTTTGTTGTGGAAAAGCTTGTACTTTTCCACAACAAGAGTGTTTATTTTGAGAAAAGAGTGCAAAGAATGAGATTCCACCAAGTTTCAACAATACATCTAAACTTAAATATTTTTTTTAGAATTAATCAAAATGCAAGTTGTTCAAGTACTTATATTGGGAATTCTTTGCGAATGTCATGTATTTTTAACCCTCGACGGATAAATGTATTAAGTTTGAAGTGCGTGTGTGTCTGTCTCTATGTATCATTGTAGCTTCTAAACGGATGGACCGATTTCGATGCAACTTATTTTTGTTTAAAAGCCGACTTGATCGACTTGCTTGCAACGCTTGCCGTTGACGTGTTCCGGTTCGGAGGGCAAGGTAGCCGGTAAACATATTTTTGCTTGAGGCCTAGCAGCCGGCCTCAGGTTGGCAGCGCACCATTACCACTTTTGGTGTCTCTAGGCGGCGTGAATTTCTTACCATCAGGAAATCCGCCTGCTTGTTTGCCTTCCATTATCTTTAAAAAAAAATGGTTCTTAGCTACATTGCATGTAGGTTTTTTCGGGGGTTATAGATTTTTATTTTTATTTTAGTGTAATTTTATGTGAGACATGTGTTATATTGCTTTTTAAAACATGTTTTCGTAATATTTTAAGTGTAAATATAA
>NJDD01000892.1:50238-116452 GCA_002245505.1 Calephelis nemesis
CGCATAGTTGCTATGTTTCAAATTTGAACCCGCCTAAATATAGTGACATCCCGGAAGCAATGTCACCTTTCGGGTCCAATCGGGTAAAATCACCCAGGAACCTATTTTATAGTTATATATACACGAAATTTGTTGCGAATTGGTCCAGCCCTTTAGGAGAAGGAGATCTTAATTTGGTGCCATGGCCAGGGCTTAGACTGTGCTGGGGCCCTTGGGCACACAAGAATTTGGGGCCCTCTTGGAATGTAAAGAAAGTGAAATACATTTTTTTACTGTGATCTGCTTTATTATGGGCAATCTACTCTAATATAATTAATGATATTAGTATGATGCGAAATTACCGCGGTAATAGTTTCTTTCGAGATTTCTGTTGAGCAAAATCTTCTATTAAATCTTCGAACTCAGTTTCTTGAAGAATATCACTTTCTATGCTCATAATTAACAAATTACTTAGTCGTTCTTTTAGCATTGATGTTCGCAATTCATTTTTAATTCTCTTAATCTGCGAAATGAGCGCTCCCCACTACAATTGGTAACCATTAGGCAAAGGAATATTCTTGTAGCAAATTCAACATTTGGAAAAGTTTCTTCTAATTTATCAGTCTTTATTAAGTAAAGTAAGACTGAGATATTTAAATTCGCTGATGACTTTGCTATATTTTTTAAATATTAGCTTAAATGAAAACATTCTGTTTTGAGCTCATATGCATTAATGTCTTCGTGATAAAATTCTGCAAATTCGTTGCATTTTTTGGTCAATTCGTCAGATTCGATTGTTGTTAACTGACAAAGAAAACCAAATCGATTATCAATTTCTTTGTATGCCGCCGAACGTTTTTTTAAATGTGTAATTAATGTGTAAATTATGGGAATGAAAGTATCTACACGAAACTTTTCCTTGCCTCTCAACTGGAGAGTCTCTAATGATGATGGTACTTCAAAAAAAGTGAGGCGTGAGCTGCAAATTCTTTTTCTTTCAAATTTATCTTTGTAATCAGCACCTGGATTTTTTTCTTTAGCAGCCGTTTCATAATGATCAAAATTATTGTGTGCGTTATTGATATAACTGATCAGAGATTCGTAAAGTTTTGTCACAACGTCCATAGTCGTAGTGCTATTCTGTAAACTTAGACTTGTTTTATTCATAATTCCCAAAATATCATTCCATATTTCCGTCAGTAGAGCAGTCTCAAATTTTTCCATTTTTTTACTAAGCTTTGGGCTTCGTTTCTAGAGTCTCCTGGTTGATTGATGTCACTTGCGATGAA
The DNA here is from genome assembly GCA_002245505.1 of Calephelis nemesis. Lineage (NCBI taxonomy): Eukaryota > Metazoa > Arthropoda > Insecta > Lepidoptera > Riodinidae > Calephelis > Calephelis nemesis. Next base: position 51,507 of record NJDD01000892.1, read on the forward strand.
GGATAATACTTCAGAAATATTTAAATAACCATTTTGCAAAGCATTAATAGCATTGGCATGTGCGGACCATCTGCTCTCCCCGACTTATTTGTTTCTTCCACATTCCACATTCATTTGATGCGTTCAGAAATACTTTTAAATTACTGAATAACGGAATAAAAAATCTAATGATATGTAACTTGAAAATAGACATTATACACTCTAGATTATAAAATTTATAAACTCAAGTAAATGTCTGGTAAGTTATATCAGATCAAAAACAGCCCTTTAGTACAGCTAAAAAGCGCACTAAGTTTAAATTAAGCAAGAAGCTATCGTGTCTATATACCGCACACAAGCGAGCCCTGTAGGCTTGATGTCACTCAAATTCATATAAATATATTGATTCGGATAAATCTGAAAATAATCGATATTCGGGCATTGAGAAAAGCGTAATGAGTATTTTGAGATTAAATGTGAGAGAAATTGTCGGCCCTTCGGGGCCCTCTGAGGATGGGGGCCCTGGGCACTGGCCCCTTGTGCCCTTATGGTAAAGACGGTACTGCCATGGCAACAAAAACAAAAAGCGGCTTTTCCAATTTTCTATAAAAAAATGGTATTCGGGATTGGATATGTGCCTGGTTGGTGATAGGCTTGCCAAGCACTTTATGGTATGACTTTGTGTCTTCGGCTAGCCGTGGGTGTCCTGGTTGAACCTCTGCCTACCTTTTAGAGAATATGGGCGTGAAGCTACTTTTTTATGTAAGGTTATATTGCACACCCATAATAAATATCTTAAAGCTGTAATATTAGAAGTAACCTATGGCTAGGTGGGTAATGGTGTATATAGAAATTTCGTCATTATGGGTTTAGTCGGAAAGGTGTTAATTCTGTGCAAAGAAACAAATACATTTCAACACTTATCAGTAATGTGGATGTGGATTTAACAAATATACAGTTTTCCTGATGGTTAGCAATACCTATATGTTATGGGTAAATAAATAAATATCTCTGGACAAGTCACACAAATTGAATCTAACCCCAAAGTAAGCAAATGATATGCTTGTGTTATGGGTGTTAGTCAACGATACTATTACATAGAAATTCTTTAATTTTATAAACACCCAGACCCGGAAATACAGACATCTAAATGTTCGTCACATAAATGCCTGCCCCCGTCGGGAATCGAACCCGAGCCTCGCGATTCGTCGATGCAGTTAGGCGAGTACGCTTTCCACTCGACCAACAAGGCGGTCAAAATCAAAAATGAAATATCAAAAATGTTAATGGTGCGTTGCTAATCTGGGAGTGGGTGGTTAAGTGCTTTGCATAAGAAAATTTTATTGGCTACCATACCTTAAAGCTTATCAAACGGTAAGGCGGTTACACCAGCCAACGTAAGTTTTAGAAATCTGACTAACATAGTGGATTAATCTTATCTTAATGATCAGATTATTCATGAAACTAGCGATGGGGTCATCACATACCCGTGGCGATTGTATTGTATTTTGCGAATTAATGTTTGCATTGTTTTTGAAATGGGATGATTTTTATAGTATAAAATATATAAATATACAAGTTTAGACCTGTTTTTTTATACGGATTTAAGTATTAAAAAAAACAAAGCGCAATGTAGCGATTGTTATAATTTTTATAAAAAGCAATGCAATGCAAAGCAACTTACTTTGTTTTTCAATGCAATTATAATTTTTTATGTGACAAAAAGAGGGACTTAGCACACGGCTGATGGTAAGAGACTACCGTGACCTATAGGCATCAAAGATGTTATAGGTGCGTCGCTGTCTTGTAGCCGAGGTGTTATGTGTTAGTATATCGGATACCCTACCCCCAGACTGGAATAAGGCGATATCATTATGGCGCCAGAAAGAGGTAAGGCGATTGATCCCTACATTGGCAATTGATAGTGGTCTACTTATTAATGGCCCATGTAACCTATGCTCGCCTTTTACGAGCTGCCAGGCGACAGGTCTTTTGGTCTAATATGGGGACATTTAATATCCTTTCACGGCAGTCTTAATAATTGTAACAGTTGTAAGTAAAACAAGCAGACAGATTTCGAGATGACAAAAACGAGCCGCCTATAGACACAATGTTTATAGGTGCGTTGCCAACCTAAGTTAAACCGGGTGAGTTTGCCGTTTACCCTACCATTCTAAATTGAAACTCGGCTGTAGCTAGGTGGTTCCAAAATAAGCGGCTTGTCGCAAAAAAATTAACAGCCAAGGTATTAATGACAAATATACCAACGCCCGCTTCTTTTGAACGTTTGGAAGGAAGTTAGTTGCGTTAAAAAATTTAATAAAACAGAGGCTAAAACAGGTCGTTCTTTTTCTTATTGACTCTTAGTCTCCTAGATGAATTGCCACCGCATAAATTTTACTGTTACAGTAATTTTCTAAAATCTCTCCACACTTTATTTATTGCTGTGTGCTTTACTTGTGTAAATTTCGTCATTGCGAAAATCATGTTCCTGTTGCTACCCGTGCGAATTTTGCGTCTGCGAAATTTGTTAAGTATATCTGTAAATTTCGATACGGTGAAAATCGTAACATCATCATTATAGACCGTGTAAATTTTGCCACTGCGGAAATAGTAATAATCTGTGTGAATTTTGCCACGGCGAAAAATCTGATGGTATTACCTGTGTAAATCCGCAATGGCGAAGAAAAATGTGATGCATTATTTGTTCGTATACACTCAACTAACTACTGACTAAATTTACTTTAAGTTAATTAAATCAACAAAAGTGGTTTAGTATTGTTAAAGTAATTCTTGTAATTTATATTGACAACAAAATTTTACCCTCGGCTTCGCTCGCGTTTAAGTCATTGAAAAGGTATCCTATGCTAGTTTTAATACCTCCAAGAATATGTGTACGAAGTTTCATGATGATCGGTTAAGTAGCTTTCGCGTGAAAGTGTAATAAGCAAGCTTACGTTCGCATTTATAATATTAGTAGTATAACCTTACCTCCTCTTTTCTCTGTTGCATATAAGTGCTATATTTTTTGTGAATATGTATGTATGCAAGATCCTTTACCACATACATTCTTCCAATCTGTTATGAGAAGTTTATACGAGTGTGGTATTAGTAGATTGGTCTTAACAGCACAGGCGCAATATGCCGAATAAAAGAGTTTATAAATAAGTGTATATTGACTTAAATACTGAGCAGTCCGTTTTTATCTTTTAATAATGTACTTTTTTATAGGGAAAGAAAACTTTGACTATAAATAAGTTGGGTGATTTGAATGAAAACCAGCAACACTAGCAATGCAATTGTAATATTATTTTGTGACAAAAAGAGGCATTTAGGACACGGCTGATGGTAAGAGACTATCGTGTCCTATACACATCAAAGATGTTATAGGTGCGTCACTGTTCTGTAGCCGAGGTGTTGTGTTAGTTTATCGGACACCCTTCCCTCCAGAAAAACCAGCAACACTTTATATTGATTTTATGATCAATTTCAACAACCTATCTGCTTTGTTGGATGACTGTTACTTCTGGACATTATACTCCTAACAAAGACACGATGTCAATTTCTAAATATTGCTGTCCCTCTCTTATTTACCGGCCCCTTGGTTTTGTCTTTGTTAATTAATTCTACAAGACTCTCTGAAAGAGAGATCGTTAATTAAAGAAAAACTCACTCTAATTTAGTAAGGTACGATTAGAAAGAGAGAGAGAGACTCACTCTCATTTATCGATCTCTTTGAGAGTCTTCTGATGTCATAATACTGGCAAATAAGAGTGAGTTAGCAATATTTTGAAATTGACATCAGATCTTTGTTAGAAGTGTAACCTCCAGTAGTAATATGGATTAATAGTAGGCTTTCGTTCACATTAAAAATAATTTTACGTCATCAACTGCGCTCTAATTGGTTGCGGACGTTGACAGATTGATGACGTCAATACTTTCGTTTTGTGTTATTTAAAAATAACGGGTCTCTGATTATCAAACTTTTGAGAATGACCGTACATATTATTGTACTGTTGTTGTATGTTACTTATATGTATACCCTCTGCCTACCCCGTAAGTGACTTAGCGTGAAGTAGAAGTACTTAAATTTTTTGCTACACAGGTTCAGTTCCCACGTGGTGCTCAAGATGGATACAATGGCGTACTGGTCGGAAATAAGCATTCTCTTCGCTAAAATGATGCATTCCGATGTGCTGACCCTGGATCCGAACAAAGTTTTCAAAATGGTCAAACCGCCATTCTTCTTAGGGGACCATCAACACGATAGCTCCGAGTTTTTAGGGTAAGTGCGCATTTATTATTTTTATAAGATTTTAGAAAATTGAAATATGGTATTTTTATTTTAGCACTTGCCCGGTGCTTGGGCTAAATTTCTATAAATATAGAATAGAATAACACTTTATTGTGCACAAAAATACATAGAAAAATAAACTTAAAGAAACTTTAAACTAAGCGATATACAAAGGCGGCCTTATCGCCAAAATAGCGATCTCTTCCTAGCAATCTTATGTTAAGTAGATATAATCAGACATTTTGTATGATGGTGCTTATGTCTTTAAAATTTATAATACCTTGAGAGTGAGTTGAGAATACCCGCGTTAATGGTTAAGAAAGGAATTAAAAATTTCACCACGGGACTTGAATGATTAGAGCATTCGTCGGCTTGAGAAGAAAGGTTACAGGTTCAAATTGAAATACGGTTTTAGAATGCTTTCAAGGAAAAAATTAAAATTACTATTTAAGTCTGTACTGACCCGACCCTGACTCTGTCTGGTCCTACTTAAAATCTAAGCCGTGCCTAGTAGAGCTGATGTATTCTTGGTTCGAGGAAATGTTACAGTTTAATGCTGTAACAGACGAAGTGGATGCACGTCAAATAAGTCAATCAATCAATCAATCATTTATTGCTTCATATGTCACAAAAAAGGTATTACAAATTACTCCCAATAGTTGTTTGAAGGACATATGCACCCTCTTAGGGTGTTGCAAATTAAAGCAGACCGATCTATTTTAGATTTGATTGAATAATTGATAAAATTATCCAATAAGTAATCGTTTACAGTATAGTCACATTTTTTTCTTGAACAAGAATTTCTTTAATTTTTTTGAAAACCTTAGGTCATTTATTTCTGATTTTATTTCATTGGGTAGGGAACTTTGTATTTTTAATTTTGACGGGGGTAATTCTAAATTATATTTAAATTTGTTTCTAACTTCGAGAAAATTAAGTCTTCAGATGGTAACAGAAAGACAGCCTATAGACACAACAAATGTTTAAATTACAGCCGTAATCACAAACGTCTTCTGCTAAAACTAAATATACTTTTTGTAGAGGCACTCGTGGTCTTATAGACCCGCCTACTAAAAGATTTTTAAAATACAAACTCAACTATACAGTTTAGGAATTTACCCGGCAATTAGGAAACGCTGATCTATACAGATCAGCGTTTCCTAAATGCCGGGTCGTGACCCATTTCCGGGCCTTTTTAATTAATTACCGGATCGCAACATTCGATAACGAGCCACAGCGACGTGAAAACTGCAAGCCCTTAGACTGCATCTCACCGTGCGGTCTCTACGCCAATCATAGATATTCCGCTAGGACAGTTTGAAAGAGCTTTTTGCAATTTGATTTAAAGTTCGACGAAGTTGATGTAGAGAAGGTAAAATAACCTAATGGATGTAGTTTGTGTTTGAAAGTGACAAGTGTCAGTTTGAAAATTACGAGGTCACGACAAGACAATGTTTGGGAAACGCTGGTACAGACCGTAGTTGTTTTAGTATTTTCCATGTTTTTATCTGTAGCGTGATGGAGTCTTTTTCCATGTCGGATTAATCGAATTGTAAGTAGCTTGGTACTTTGGAACAATAACTGGTTTGAGGGTTAATAATCTAGTAAGTCTCTACGTCGAGATTTACGAGTATATTTATAGATTTTCGTCAACGTGGAAGTGTCATGTTTATTGAACTGGACTTACTGGTTTGTGGTGCTGATAAAGTTGATGAAAGATGGACAAAGCAGTAATACAAAGCGTTATGCGAATGTGGATGGATGTTGGCACACGGGGAGACCAAGGTTTACATTCCATGATTACATCAAGATATTATCTGAGGGTGGTGTCAAGAATCTCCGATACCTTCGTGCTAAGGGTAATGAATGTGAAAGAAGCCAGATAGGTTTCGAGAGACCTTACGACCGTAAGGTCTCTCGATACTCTGCCTACCTGGTAAGGGACCTGGCGTGAAGATATATATGTATATATGATGAAGTAATTGATTTTGGCTACTGATTGGTTAAAAGGGATGTTGATCCTTTTGTGTAAGGTCACGGGTCTCTCACTGTTCACTGGAAAACAAAAAGAGATCTATGAGAATATAGCGCCAGGCATATTACGTCAAATGGCTCCATTTAAAGTAGTTTTCTTTTGCCCATCTCTTCTGAAACAGGAAGAAAAGCTTATGTGAACCTCGCGTACTTGAACGCGTTTAGTGAACTTTTATATTGTATGTAATTTTTAACGGATTCAAAAAAAGGAGGAGGCTGTCAAATGGACTATTTCTTTTTTTTGTATGTTTTCTACGCGGTTTCTTGGCGAATCAAGGGATTATGATGGTTTTTTATAAATATCACGATTCCGAGGTGGCCCCATGTTCATTTTATTATAACCCGACTAGTTGTTTTTGAGTTATGCTCAACAGTGCATATATTTTTCGTTTATGTTAACGATCTGCCCCTTGATTCTGCATCTTTTTAGTGATGATCACCTGGTAAAGTGTACATCAAATAGCTGTCAAATGACGTGTTTTATATTTGCTATCTCCAGAGACTAACATAAATACAATAGAGATAGCAAATACAAACATGTCATTTGACAGCTATTTGATCTACACTTTACCCAGTGATCATTACTAAAAAGATACGGAATAGCCCCACTGGTCAGTGATCAGAATCATTCATATTAATGTTTTATTTTAAATTTGCAGATATTTATTTCAATTACTGCGGTCTTATGAAAATGTATTAGCATCCGATGCAAATTTTACACTGGAAAACGTTCTGAAAGATCAACTTCGTCCCGTTGTACTTTCAAATAGTTCACAATCTAGGTAAGCGTTTTTTTATTTTATTTGTTTGCAAACAACCAGCCCGCTTGTCGGATGGTAAGAGACAACCATCCTCCTTTATTGATTACTGCCACCATACCACGAAATGGCTGGTAAGAGCAGGTAAGGTGGTGGAACCAATCCAGACGAGCTGCTCCACAGCGCTCTACCACATAGTTCTGACTAACTGCACTAGTGAACTTCCTTTAACGACAATCGGGTGAGGGGATCGTCACAGACCGACTTCTGCTATGCTATTCTGGAAAACACGCTCGAACTCGCATCTCATATGAGTGATACGATTCACTTCACTTTAGAACGTTCGAGTTTTTGCTTTAACATTCTGTAAACATCCACTCGGCACAGCCGAAGTGAAGTGAGTCCCGCTTCGAAACTCACCTACTAGGTGAAGGGACAACGATATTTTATTTTATCGATATACATAGTCTATGTTTTACTTGTAAAATATTTTTTTAAAACGCCTAGTTTATACTATTTATAGGCATAATATATCTTTATTATTGAGTCATAGGCTGAAATAAAATTAAACTGTAATTTTAAAAGCAATGGACTATTTAATAATATGAAAATTTTAGCGTCACTTAAGAAAATAAGAAATAGGTATAAGCTGTGGTTTCTTTGAAGTTGGTTTGGTTTCTCAATTGCTTAGTTCTATGACTTCGTGGATATTGCGAGATGCCGATGGTGATGTGACACAAACTAATGAATGTGTTTTCCACATACCCTTTGACTGCTCCCAGTCGTAAAGAATAAAATAAATAAAAAATAAAGAACATTCAAAATATTTCTTATAAGAAATATAGTAGATATGTAATAAATAGGTAGGTTAAATAAACGTTCTGAAACTAAGTACCTCATTAACAATAAAATCTTATTTGATAAGGTACATTCCCCCTTTGAATTCGGTTAATCTTGACCGCCTTGTTGCGTCGGTCGAATGGCTAGCGCACACGCCTAACTACACAGATTAACCGCGAGGCTCGGGTTCGATTCCTGACGGGGGCAGGAATTTATGTAATTAACATTGAGCAATTCGTGGTCTGGGTGTTTTTTAATTATTTTTTTATTTATTTGACTATTTCTATATATTAGTATCGTTGATAATATAATATTGCTTTGGGGTTAGATTCAATAAATTATTTTTATTTTTTCATTGTTATGGTATTGAAAGACAAACAAGCACACGGATTTCCTGATCGTAAGAAATTCATTCCGTCTAGAGAGATGAAAGGTGGTAATGGTGCGTTGCCAACCTGAGGCCAGGATGTTAGGCCGCCAGCAAAATTAAGTTGACTGGCTTCACTGAGGATATGGTGGCACGAATAGGTAAGGCGGTGGTATCAATAATTGGCGAGTTGCTGTGAAACTCTAATACCTATTCAGGTGTCACGATGCTTGTGACGATAAGCGTATGCTCGTTTTTTACGAGCTGCCTGGCAGGAAGGCAGATAATCTATTCCGCAAGGAGCCCGGACCAACACGGGGAAAAAATGTGTGACTTGTCTAGGGGCATTTATTTGTTTAATATTTAACTAAACTTTCCTACGTGTCTACTCAATAAAATGTCACTTGAAGAGGTGACATCATAAAAATTGCTACAGGGATTAGACTAACGTCATGAGTGGTTCTATGTGAGGAAAATCAAATCTTTCATGGAATATTATAAAAAGAATTGTATAATATATTGTAAGTAGGTTAGAATAAGTTAGAATAAAAAAACTTGCATAGCTTTAGATGCATTAATGCGATCACGAAATAGTTGTCTTACATAGGTACATACTTATATTATATTATATACCTTACTTACTTATATACCTTATACCTTTACTCTGCTAGTTATTCCCCTACGTCGACGTTGAGGGTTTTTACCCAAAACTTTAATATCGTCCATCACTTGTAAAAGAGTTTCTTCCAATAAACGATAACATGAAATGAAATTTTTAGTTCGATTTTAAATTTACATCTTCCGAATTCTGGTACTTTGCCGGCGACTTTCGTCTTTCAATTATGTCCAGGACATTAGATTTTTTAAATATACCACTTAATATAAAATAACGAGCCACAATAACTAAAATTCTTAAACAATTTCGTCCACAATCGGTATCTCACTCACGAACTCGGCACCTTTTTTGCGATTGGATTTCTGACAGGTAAATTCGTGTTTGTAAACACTCGAACTCGACGCTCGAGGTTTAAAATTACCTTACAGAATGCCGACTTACAATATTTACGTTAAGAGTACTCACTCAGCCTAGTTCACCTCACTTTTAAACTCGGCGGTGTGGCGCTACTAGAACTATCGAGTTTTTCAGAATACGAAATTGAAATCTCACCGCGGATTCCGCATACGAGTTTTTATGATAACGTTACAGAATCGCACGGCTGATACAGAGTTGAGAATTTATTTCACTTGTAGAAGAAGTGTTGCATAGACGTTATTTACAATTTTGTTTCATCTTATTCTACCCTATTTGGGTGTGCAAATATAATTATGTACTAGGGTTAATTATTTTGTAATATAATGTAGTATAGTTGATTACTTTTGATGTATGTAAGTGAGTATCTTCACGCCCGTATCCCTGAAGGAGTAGGCAAAGGCACAACCAGGGCACCAACAACTAGCCGAAAACACTAATTCCCACAATGTGATAGGTGGCAAGTCTATCGCCAACCGGGCACATTTCCAATCCCTAGCAACATTTTTTTATTAGAAAAATTGGAAAAAACCCAATTTTCTTTTTGTTGCCCGAGCCGAGATTCGAACCCAGGACCTCATGCTGTCAAGTCCAACACCTGAACCGCTAGACCACACAGGCGAGGTTGTATGTAGTATTGAATAATGGTTACTTAAATTGCGAACCAAGTTAAGGAATTCCTATTCTAAAATACTTCAGTACGTAGAGGAAAAATTTGTCTATATTATATGCAAAATTTTGCCAAGAAGCACAATTTTTTTTTCCCGCGACTCCATCCGCGTGGATGTCGGTTTAAAACTGAAAAAAAATTTTTTTTTCTACGTATTTTTCCAGGATAAAAAGTATCCCATTTTATGCCCAGGATAATAAGGTATAATTATACCAAGTTTCATCGCAATCGAACCGTTAGTTTTCACGTAATGCCTGAACATACAGACAGACAAAAAAAATTTAATCACATATTTGGGTTTGGTATCGATCCAGTAACATCCTATTTATTTTTTCAATATTTTCAATGTACAGAATTGACCCTTCTACAGATTTATTATATGTATAGATTTTGGATTTATATCTGCAGAGGCACTTCTACAAAGTTGAACCTATGAGGTTGGTTGCTTTTACTTAAGAGTTTGATACCCCCTGTTATTGGGGGTGTTTTTTTTATTAAGGTTAGAAACACGGCAATCGCTAGATCGACCAACTTGAAGATACTTTTATTCTGTTAAGTTTTTTCTGAAAGTCTAATATACTTATATTACTTACTTACTTATATTATATACTTTTGGACTTATCAGCTAATAACTTTCCCAAGTACGTTAAAAATAGGTAATTATACCTTTGGGAACAACTGTTCTATGGGAGTGGTAATTAACGGGTGATTCTCCTCTTTTTTGCTGTCAAACAAAATAGCGTCCGTATTTTGTTGTAGCAATGTTTTGTTCATAATTACATTAGTTCTCATGCTAGCAACTTTTATCAAAATAAATAGCCTCTAGACTCGTCTAGCTATCCCGATTTGGGCAGCAAAATAAAAATAGATGTTTATTTTAAATTTTCTAATAAAAGTAACGTTGTCCGGGATTAGGAATGTTGGTTGGCGATAGGCTTGCCACTTATCACGTTGTGGAACTCTTATTTCGGTTAGCCGTGGGTGCATTGGTTGTGCCTCCGCCTAGCTTTTCGGGGATGTGGGCGTGAAGATAATTTTAATTAATTAAAAATAAAAGTTTTTATAGTTATAAATTTATAATTTATTTATAATTACAATATCGATTGCACTCATTTTCTCATAAAATGCATACTTTTCGGTATGTTTCATTTTGGAACATTCAAGTTAGGTTTCGACAACTAAGAGCCAACTTTCATTATGCTATAAGCTTGTTTGTTTTGTTTATTTAGCCAAAGTACATATTTTTTTAAATTGTATGTATAATATTTATTTATTTGTATGTGTTATATAATTGTATCATACTTTTTGAGAAATATTTCTTGACTTATTCGTGAAAAGCCATCTGAAAACATTAAATTCTTTAAAAATTTGAAACTTTCACTTGCTGATATGTCAAAAAATATTGGCTTATAGAAAAAAACTTTGTAGAATAAAAGTTTCTTCAAATTGTCCGATCTAACCATCGCTATGGTTTATCTTAATATCCCACCCCATGAAGCATCAACCCCTGAGAAATATCAACCAACGGCATAGGATTAGCTTTGTAGTAGAGATTCTACGGAACCTAAATCCAAAATCTTAAAGAAAATCCATGTTGCTTTTGCACGATTATGACTCCACTAAAATATCAGCAGAGATAAGCTAAATAAATAGATTATCTCTAGTGCCTGCATCCGTCTCTGCTTTGGATCTAGGCTCTTATTAAGAATCGCCTCTCTGGTCTAGTGGTCTAATGGTGGCGTTGACTAAACGAGGTCTTAAGTTCGATTCCCGGATTGGGCAACTCAAGATGTTTATTTGTATGGTGATTGGTTTGCCAAACTTTGTGCATCTGAGTGGCTAATTGTGGAGGCTCTAGTTGTGCCTCTGCTTATTGCTTTGGCGATACGGGCATGACGATACCTATGCCCGGTTCCTATATTCAAAAAACGAGTCGTTTTGATTACGGATGGTAGTATTTTTACGCTTAGTAAGATTACTAACAACGGTTGCTCCTTTCCGACTATTGATTCTAAACATTTTTTGAAAATATTGGTAACGCTCCGTTACTTTTGAACAAACTGCGAATGGTTTAGCTGACGGATTACGATTCGTTGATTATATGAACCGTGCATTAGTTAAAAATCAAAATAATCTGTTTCAGTGGTGAACATGCTGGTACAAGTCGAAATCGACGTTCGGTATCTCCTCCCAATGCCAGTACTACAGGTAAATATACATAATATGCATTTTTTTTTAGTTGTGTCTGTTTATGAAGATATAATATTTAAAAAGAATAGAAAGGCTTTTTCTCCGCTACTATGTAACTAGTTAGTTAGGTAGGCAAGAATTCTTAAATTAATAGTTTTGCATTTTTGCAAATCTATTGGCTTTAGCTATTACATATATTATATAATATATATTTTTACATATATATGATTTTATTAATGTATATTTTTTATTTGTATGTTAGTTCAAGTATCACTGAAAAGGTATCATACCAATGTGTATATCCACATTTAATATATTGGAAGGACCAATTTTGAATCAAAGCTGAATTTTTGAATTGAGACGGATAGACGGTCTCCGTTTATCTAGTGATATGGATTATATCTTTGTATTGAAAAAAAATTGATCTGTATACAAAAAACGCAAGGTGAAACAAAATGTTACCGCCTTTTTCGGCGGTAATAAATTAAAAATAAAATCCGGCTTTCGTTCCGGAGTGGTATGCGGCAGCAGTGTGATATATTTTATATAAAAAAATTTTTTAATACTACTTGTAATTTTAAACGGTACAATTTGTTCAAGAATTTATATTACATTTTAGCCAACCGAGTTTACTTTTCCAAATAATCAGGCCTTTGTGTAGCCCTAAATTTAAAAAAATTGCTTGCGGGCGTGTGTGTGTGCGTTGTGCGTGTATGTATCAATTACTCAATTTAGGATTTTATAGTTTAGTAATAATGTGTTGTTTATTTTATCAGCAGGTACCTCAGTCAACTTAAAACGTGCTTCGCCAGAAGTGGACGTTGATGACTCGGACAGACCACCTAAAAAGCGTTCCCGTCCTGGCCAAAGCACCCTTTGGCGGCACGACTCTTTCATCATGGAAACGTTTGGGGGTTCCTTGGTAACACGCGTTGAATGCCACGAGTGCCATAGCTTTTCTTTGTCGCGTGACGTGTTCTTGGACCTGACGCTTTCGTTTCCGGAAAAGGCAAGAGGCAAGAAATATAGTATACAAGGCCTTCTAGAGTATTACTGTTCGAAGGAACGTCTGTCTGGAGACAACAAATACCAGTGTCGCGACTGCAGAGGCTTGCGTGACGCAGAGAGAAGTGTTCTTATCGAGAAAACTCCCAAATATCTAATATTAGTGTTGAAAAATTTCAAGTGAGTATGGTTTAGAAAACAATGTTTTTTGTTATTTTATGTGGTTAATAATTTCTTTTTATTTAAATTAATTAATCTGAACCAATCGTGTATATAACGTACACGATTTGTTTAGATGACAATGGTGGTATTTTTGCTGCGCGCTTACTAAACTATTTTTAAATTATCGCTATCTTCTTCCATAATGACGTGAATAAATGAATGAAATTCAACCATAATCAATAAGACAAAACATGTTTAATATTGTCAGTTTAGTTTGTAAATGACATTTATGTAGGCATTTAATGTACTCCTCGGGTAATGTAGATATTAAAATTCCAAAGTTGGCATGTTGTTATCTCTTTTTGTCTCATTGGAGAAAGATAGCAAACTGCTAAAATAGTTTTGGTTAGTGCTTAGCAGAGTTATTATCAATAAAGCTTGCGACATAAAGTTCACACTCGTTGGTGGTGTGGCTAGCGTACACCCCTAACTACATTGACCAACCGTGAGGCCTGGGTTCGATTCCCGACGGGGGAAGGCATTTTTCTGCATTTCAGGGTCTGAGTGCTTATTAAAATTATTCTGGTTTTTATTTAAGTTTATAAAAATATCTATTACTAAGTCACACAACTACATTAAGAGACTCAAATGCTAACGCTAGTGCGAAAAACTGAAAGAAAAATGTAACTGATCTGATCATGATGATGATTCCAATGCCCCTGGAACAAATATTCCATTGTTTCTGTTATATATTATGTTATCTTTACGGTTGTAGTGTTCGCGATCATATCGCCAAAACTTTTTTCTGCTCTTTATTCTATTGTCTATTCTGACAGAACTTCTACGGACAAAGTTAAGCTTTCTCCAATTTTTGACTGTAAATTAGGATTTTGTCGTCATATTCTGCCAGTTCTAAATGTCGACTTATTTTCTGGCTAAACACTGCAAAAATTGCCGAATTTTTAGCTGTTACCTGCTTTTTTGGCCGCGATAAATTGAGATGTATTCTATTCTATCTTTTAATTTAGGTCAAACTGCACACGGTGCGTAAATTTGATTGAAATCGGTTAAGTATTTTAGGAGGCCACCGCTGGCAAACAAACGTGACATGTAATTTATATATATTAAGATTGGTAGCCCACAGTTTATGGTAACTAGAATTCCTGAATTGGGACGGACAACGTTAACAAGTAAACCCAGGCGATCCCTTATTTCATCCTGTATTCTTTCCTTCCGGTCTTCAGTTTTTTGTCCTGCAACTGATAATTTAAAAATTTGCCCCTGCCTTACTCGGGTGTCATTTTGGTAACCTAAATGGAGAAAGAACTCTAGAAACCGTATACGCATGAAGAGGACTCATACCATTTTTTGGTCTCTTCATTAATAGGCTTAGAGAATGCCAAGTCAAGGTCATTAAATCTTGTAGAAGTTAACCCACAAATGGGACATCTCAGTTGTGAAGAGGTATTGTGAATATTTTACACCTTACCGTCGATGACGCTCGATGTAAGATTACAAATAGTTTTTACTATAAGGCCTTTCGATGTGGCTGCTGTGATTGGGGTTTAATTTTTCAATTGTTTCTTTACATTTTCTGTTTTTGCAAGTATGAGATCTTTCGACTCTTTTCGGTATTGGATATGCAAAGGCCTGCAAGTTCGAAATGATTGGCCTATTGGATCTACCCACTGATCTAGATTGCTACACGTTTCCATAATGTTTAAACTCACAAACCTCGTGGCAAATACTGTATTTTCGTCATATAAAAGATCTTAGGGTACCTTTTGTTTATATAACGACTGTCCTGTGCTGCCCTCTAAGCCCCAAGACCCTTCGAATGTACAAGCCAATTTATCCAAGTGCTCTCTTTATTTATTACATCATTAGAGAGAAGTATTAATCTTTTGAATGTGTGCGGAAGCAATCCCTGAAGGGAAACAGATGCTTCGGCTTCACTTATATTAACTTCGTCTTCTGTATAACTTCTGTTTTGATTTTGCTACTTTTTTGTTAAATATTGCTGTAAAAATTTGTGGGTGTTGATACTAAATTTCTTTAGCAAAATTTATTTTTTACAGGTTTAACAAATTTTAACCATCAAAATAGTTACCTCTCTGGTCTAGCAGTTCGGTTGTTGTATTTGAATTCGCGAGGTTTCAAATTGGACCCCGGCTCGGGCAACAAATAGAAAATGTATTTTATCAATTTTCTTATTAATACAACGCTGCCCACGATTCTTTATGTGCCCGATTTGCGTTAGGTTTGCCACTTATCACATTGTGAAACTTATTGTCTTCGGCTAGTCATTGGCGCCTTGGTTGTACCTCTGCATACTTCTTCGAAGATACAAAGTAGTGGTTCGTTAGTTTGTTTGCTTTTAATTACTATAAAACAATATGTACCTACCTACACATTGTAAAAACATTGTAAAAAAAATTGTTAACAACATTAGACCGAACATAGGCCACAGAACACTGATGTACCTATAATATCCATCGTGTCTATAAACCAAGGTAATCTCATACCATCAGGAGATAAGTCTTGTTCGTTGTCCTATAATATAACAAAGACAATGAAGATGTTAAAAGTGCGTTGCTGTCGTGTGTTCGGCATGTCAGGTCTATTTTATACCAGTGCAGCAAAAAGGTGGCGATGTGAAAGTGAAAGGTGGCGATGTGAAAGTGAAAGGTGGCGGTGATTTTCCCCGTGTTGGTCCGGGCTCCTTTGCAGACAAGACCATCTGCCTACCTGTCAGGCAGCTCGTAAAAGGCGAGCATAAGCTTACCGTTACTAACACTGTGAGTTCTAACTAGGTGGTAGAGTTTCGCAGCGACTCGGTTTTGGTATCACCGCCTTACCTATTCCTGCCGCCATAGCATCATGACGTGTTCCGGTTCGGAGGGTAACGTAGCCGGTATACTTACTTTCGCTTTAGAACTAAGATCCCGGCCTCTAGTTGGCAACGCATCATTATCACCTTTGGTGTCTCTAGGCGGCGTGAATTTCTTACCATCAGGAAATTCGTCTGCTTGTATTCCTTCCAATATTATAAAATAAATAAATTAATAGATGTCGGAGCATGGTTCCAAACAATGAATCAAGCCTTTCGAGACGTCATAACTTGATCTGCAGATTCTTAATTTTTTTTTGTAATTTGTCAAGTTTTTTTTTGAAGCGAAGTGAAGCTTTTTTATAATATTGAAAGGCAAACAAGCAGACGGAATTCCTGATGGTAAAAAATTTACGCCGCCTAGAGATACCAATGGTGGTAATGGTGCGTTGCCAACCTGAGGCCGGGATATTAGACCTCGAGCAAAAGTCTTACCCTCCGAACGGAACACGTCAACGGCAAGCACTGACCTTGTGGCGCCAGAAATAGGTAAGTCACTGCGAAACCCTACCACCTTGTAGGATATCAGTTATAGGTGTTAGCGACAGTAAGCCTATGCTCGCCTTTTACGAGCTGGGTAAAATGGGGAGACCAGGACGGGCTGCTAGTAATGTGAATCAATTATTGAATGAATAGTTATTATATTATTGAATGAATAATTATTTAATCCAAACAAAAAGTATTTTCACTCCCATATCCCTGAAGAGGTAGACAGAGGCACAACCAGGGCACCCAAGACTAGCCGAAGTCACTTAGTCCTACAATGTGATAGGTGGCAAGCCTATCGCAAACCGGGCACATTTCCAAACCTGAGCAAAAATTTTTTTTGTTAGAAAATTGGAAAAAACTCAATTTTGTTTTTGTTGCCCGACTCGAGAATCCACCCTTATGAACATGCTTTTAAACATTTATGAATTCATATTATACTTAGCAAAAACTTTTTAAGATATCTTTGCCATGCAACCTTTGAAATGTAATTCAATTTTAATCGTACATAGGTTCTGTGTTAGTGATAGGTACGTATTTTAGTATCCAACAGTAATGGTATAAGAAAACGACTTCTATTTTGATTATTTCTTGACCGATTGGTCGAGTGGCTAGCGTAAACGCCTAACTACACTCAACACTGATCAACCGCAAGGCTCGGGATCGATTCCCGACTAGGTTGGGCATTCGTGTGATGAACATTTAGATGTCTGCATTTCGGGGTCTGGGTCTTTATTAAATTTATTCTGATATCTATTTAAGTATTTCTTTGTATTAGAATTGTAGACTAACACCCATAACACAAGCATATTTGCTTACTTTGGGGCTATATTCAATTTGTGTAACTTGTACAGAAATATTTATTTATTCTAAAATGTAAGGCCTTCAAAAATGCAATTTCCACTTTGTAGACATTTAAGCTATAATTCCATATGATAGACAGCGGCCTTATGTTATGCATGTACCTGTGCTAAATTCGTTTTTGACATTTCAATATTACAGATAATAATTTTGTCATTTACAGATTCGACCCAAAACGTCAAATACACACGAAGCTAATGCATTCTATATTTTACAACCATACGATCGACTTGCCAACAGTGCGCTCGCAGGCGGGCCATTCAGCGTACAGTTTGTTCGCAACAGTCATACATAGTGGCACTACCATAGATTCTGGCCATTACTACACGTTGGCCAAAGACAACGACCTATGGTACAAATACGATGACGAAGACGTCACTGTTGCTGGAGATGGTACTTTTAGCAAGTTAAATCGTTCGTGTACCCCATACATATTATTCTACAGGCGGAATGACATTGAAGAAAGTCCTATGCCAACTATCAATGAACTACCCTCAAAATTACAGACAATAATACTTGCTCATAATAAACAGATCGATGTTGAAGAATTATACTGATCTCTTGGACTATGCAATAAGTCAGGTTGTTTCCGATTTACATTGTGATTAGGGCTGGATGGTTCTTGATCGAATGAATTGAACACATAGATTATTTTGTTATATTTTGATATATTTTATGACCATAAACATGAATTATAAAAAACATTGCTTATGTTCACGTTCATGGTCTATAGTTATTAATAGGATTGTTTTACACTTTTCTCGTGTATATTAAAATAAATGTCAAAATGGAGGTTCTTAAAAGTGCAAAATTTTAAAAACCATAATGGTACAAATATATTGCTAAAAGAGTGCATAATTTTTATTTTAATTAGAAATCTCAATTGGGCAAAATTTAAATATTTATTTTAAATTATTGAATTAGGAATATCAGTTTAAAACATTACTATATTTTATTTAATCAGGCATAAATTTACTTCATTTTTTTTAGATTTAGGATAGGAATAATAGTTTTTCAGTCAGAAAAAACATTTTTGTGAAACTTTTATTGCTGCACATTAATGACGTTGGTATGTCATATATGAGTTTGGCAATCCAGGTTTATTTTTCCGTATAAAAAGTACGCACGCGGGCTATTCCTGATTTAAAAACAACATACATATTTTCTTTCATATTTTTTTATTATTTTCTTTTTATTACTCAAGATTTGAAACAGAAGATTTAATTTACTAAAACACAAGACATAAAAAAAATATCAACTAAAATATTTAGAAATAGAAATCTTATCGTACTATTCTTTTGTTTTATTTTCTGACTAAAGCTTAAGACAATCCTATTTCTTACAATTGGCGATATGGTTTATGTTTTTCCTTTTTCTACGATATTTATACTTGTTTAAATCGTATATTGATTATATTGGAACAATGAGGTTAGAATCTTTTTTTTGCCAATACATTGTATGACATTACAACCCTGAAAAGCTAACTAGGCACTGAGGTAAAGAAGTAATTAGTTCGAGGAAGTTAATCTACACATCAAAAAGGAATTAGCTTTAATTTTATTTAGAAAACATGTATTTACTTATTCTTGAAAGTTGTTTTTAAAAACCGTCACACAAAAGTCACAGAAATTTAAAGATGCACATCTGATAGACAAAAATATATTAAATTTTACGTAATTTAATTATATGCAAGTGCGATTTATATTTTTTTCGTTTCGTTTTTTATTGTAAGTACACACAAACATTTTTTACAAATTTAACATTTGACATTCATTATATTAATTTAGCAAAAAAAATTTTATGATATGAACGTAAAAAAACAGTTTTAATCAGCGCTCTCAATTAAAATCAAATAGTTTTACTCATACAAAGTACTTATTTTTAATGGTGTAAGTTTCTTTTCTGTCTTGTTTTTGACTTTGAATAAAACCGTAACAATAGGATTGTCAAATATTCTTCGTCTTCTTTTGTTTGGCAATGGCTGTCACTGTCTACTTTGAGATAATTTTGACATTTCAACAATCAAATGCTAATCTGACAATCCTTATGTTCGTTAGCCATCCATATATTTATGACGACAAACTTTATTTCAAATTTATTTGAAGCCGCATTTTTTTGTAACTGACTTTACCTGATTAACTGACGAACTGACTGGCTACTTACCGGTATCTCAAAAAGATTTAAAATATTACTCCTCTTAAGTGCTAAGTTGTCTTTCAGGGTTCATCAATTTTGTTACTTTTGTTTTTCGTATTTATTACGTTAATTGAGAATGTTAATTAGTGTGAGAGAAGTGAATTATTAGGAGCGTTTATTGTTTTATATAAATATTTGTTTATTATAAAAAAAACACGTGATTAGATTATAGTATATATGTTACATATTATATAATAAATAAGCAAATACGATACATATAAAAATGTGCTTGATCGTAATTATAAATCAAAGATATATTATATATTAGATTAGTCGTATATATGTTTCAAGCGCGTCCAAAATGCCGAAAGTTTCGACCTTTTGCGCTGGGCTGAAAGTTAGGAAGCTATACATTTAGAATTGTTAAATTAATTGTTCTTTGACGCAAGAAATTGCTAACAATGTAGTTTTCATGTTTATTTTCTATTGTGTTTCTTTTTTTTTACTTTTTTTCTTTTTGGCCATATATTTGAATGAATTTTTTTATCAGGACGAAACGCAATAATGTATCTATAGAAAGTCCTAAACTTCATTTATTGTTAATATAGCATTACTTTGTACATAGTTTCAGTAAGCACCTAATATAAGCTAGCATAATAATTGAAAGCTACGCTAAATTGTTTGCTGGATGTATCTATGATTATTATAAGTAAAAATATTGTAACACTTAGAAATTTAAAAGTTGATGATGGATTACAACTAAAATAAATTCTTTTTTTGGTGAAAGATTTCTGTGTTTTATGAACGCCCTATATTGATAAAAGTAGGGTATATTCAAGTCTACGTTTTTGTCACTTTTAAGCAGGGATCGAAATATCGGAATTATTCTTTAACATTCTTTGCTCGCGCTTGAAATAGCGGTAATTTGAAGCGAAGCCGTTTCGGAGGAGTATGGGAACGAACATTGTGACACGATAATTTTATATATAAGATTAGTAACGTTATTTTTCAATGCTATTATCATTTTGTCTCTGTCACACACTTTGTATTTTTATTTGGCTTCCCATATTTGCATACGTTTTCATAGTTGCCAACTCGCAGATGCATCAGCGCGGCACGCGGGCGTCGCGTTGTTCAGAATGTAAAAGCGGCAACGTCGCTTTATTACCGGTATTATAACGTTATTTAAATATGGCATAGACAAGGGTCGATAATTTTTAAAACCCAATAAAATAGTAGTAGAATGAAACTCGTTAGAAAAGGAGGAGAATATGATCAAAATGAAAGGAAAAATAAATTACGGTCTATCCGAGTTCGGGAAGTGGGAGGGGGGGGGTTTAAGGGTAAAAAATGGTTTATCTTGATTTCCGGCAAAACTAAAAGTCCTATCGAAAAATGTCAAATGGCAAAGTTGTAGGTAATAAAAAGATCTAAAACTTTTGTATTAATACTTTTTTCACATAACCTCAAAATTTATGTGAAAATTCAAAAAACCAAGTTTTTGGTTTTTTATTTTTATCTTTTACAAAAATTTCTTTTTTTTAACGAAATTTGGTGAAAACTTACCTTTTTATGTCCCAAATACGCTGTAATTTATTTGATTAAAAATGTTTATTTTTTCACCTTATTTTGAATTAATATCGAAAAAACACCCTAATTTTCAATCAAAAACTCACCCGTCAAAATATCAGCTTTTTTCAAAAAGTTGGTATGTTTTCTGTTCGTTGAAATCTCTACTTTTTGATGGTGAAAAAAAAATATGTTACTATAGTAAATCTTCACAGAAAATGCAAAAAATCGAAAAAAACTCGAATTCGATTTTTTTTTAATTTCATTTCAAAAATGTGCTCGCTGCAATTTGTTTCAATTAAAAAGTTGATTTATTCAATGCTAATTACATTTATGTCATAGAAAATTTCATTATATAAAAATTTAAATATAAATCGTACAATATTAATAAAAATAAAAAAAATAAAAAGAACAATATAAATATAAATGTAAATCGTACAATTAAATGTAGATACTTTATTATGATTAGGCACGTTAGTCATACAATATTTTTAATACATTAATCTTATGATTCATAACTGTTAGTACAACATTTTTGGCAAAATAAACAATTATAATTATTATTATTCCTATGCAGATTCGAAAAGTTTATTTTTAAGTAAACTTGTCACAATTATCTTCAAAAAACTCAGCGTGTACGTGTATTTTTATAAACGATGTTGTATATTGTACTGTATTTCGAATACTGGTTAGGCTAACGGTTGTAACAGCTGCAACGAAATAGTAGGTATGTATGTAGTAAGTAGGTATGTATGTAGTAAGACCCGAACTCGCCTAGCCCCTTCCCTACTTCTCCGTGAAATACCTTTTGATGGGCTACTATTTTTTGTAGGACACTCAGGTATATAATTTTTCTTAAAATAGTTATAAATAGACATCTACGCATATAATTTAAAGAATATTCGACAACTTTCTCCAAATATTGTAAATGTCTTATTAAATATTAATTTTATTAACTTATTTCTTTGTTAATTATAGTAGTATATTCTTATTTGCAATTTTTTTATCAATGTAACATGTAATCTAATGTTTTTCGAGTAATTAAAGTGTTAATTTTGATAATAGGTCAAAAAAATTTATAAAAATTAAAAAAAAATTCGAATTCGAGTTTTTTTCGATTTTTTGCATTTTCTGTGAAGATTTACTGTAGTAACATATATTTTTTTTTCACCATCGAAAAGTAGAGATTTCAACGAACAGAAAACATACCAACTTTTTGAAAAAAGCTGATATTTTGACGGGTGAGTTTTCGATTGAAAATTAGGGTGTTTTTTCGATATTAATTCAAAATAAGGTGAAAAAATAAACATTTTCAATCAAATAAACTACAGCGTATTTGGGACATGAAAAGGTAAGTTTTCACGAAATTTCGTTAAAAAAAAGAAATTTTTGTAAAAAATAAAAAACCAAAAACTTGGTTTTTTGAATTTTCACATAAATTTTGAGGTTATGTGAAAAAAGTGTTAATACAAAAGTTTTAGATCTTTTTATTACCTACAACTTTGCCATTTGACTTTTTTCGATAGGACTTTTAGTTTTGCCGGAAATCAAGATAAACCATTTTTTACCCTTAAACTCCCCCCCTCCCACTTCCCGAACTCGGATCGACCGTAATTTATTTTTCCTTTCATTTTGATCACATTCTCCTCCTTTTCTAATGGGTTTCATCCTACTACTATTTTATTTCACTTTTTATTATTTTTAAAAGCTTCTACCCCCTAGTCTAGCATTTAATTTGTTTCATACAAATTATGAAAAGTTTTTTTTGTTTTTATGACAACCCTAACAGTGCTCGTGCGGAAGTAGCTCACTCGCAGACAGTTAGACTATTTCCATTTAATTGTTTTCTCGATAATAGTTCTAATTATACATTTGTAGTATTGTGACCAAATAAGTAATGATATCAATCGCATATACTTATTATATTTTGAACAAAGACGCTAGAAACAAACAACAATTAAAACAGTGGAGAAGAACTGGTTTACCACCCCCAAAAAGACTAAGACGATTTTGCCGGCAAATAGGGTTAGGGCTTCAGTATTCTGGGACTCGAAAGGTGTAATTTTGATTAATATCTTGTAAGGGATCAGACTATAAACTCCTGATCACCACTATAACAATAATAAATCTTTATTTCACGTAAACCTACAAGAGGCACCTGTGACGCGTCTATACATAATAAATTTACCACCGAATCGGAACGCGGCCGCACACTGCTGATCTTAACTGTGTCTTACTACTTCGCTTACGAGAGATAAAAAGAGAAACTTCCAAGAATGTTCAGATAAAAAGTTCCGTTTAATCAAGTTGACGCCCGTACTCACGCGTCTGCAATTAATGGCTGAAATCCACAATTATGGATTTGAACTATAACCGTATCCGCCTTATTATCCTGATCTGGCACTGTCAGACTTTTTTCTGTTCCCTGACCTAAAAAAGCACTTGGGAGGTCACAAATTTTCGACAAACGATGAGGTAAAAACAGCAGTAGATGCATATTTGGACTCCACTCACACGTCCAGGGATAGGGAAACGTCATGTCAATATATCTATCTCTGTTTTGCACACATCGTCCCATTCTTTTACAAAGTCCGCTTTTAATCAATAGTTAAAGACCTTCTAATTTCATTCGCAGCATTAACAATTCTTTGTAACGCTCCATTCGCACTATTCCCTGTACTCAATCTCCTCTCTACATCCGCGCTGACCTTCCGTCCCTGCTAAAAGCACAACCAAGATATACAATTTCATTCACTTGCTCCACCACATCATCCTAGAAAGGATTTGAATAAAAAAGACAACATACATTAAATACAACATATATTAAATTAAACACTTAAAATTTATTTATAGACCCACTAGTTTTCCACCAAAGTTGTTTAGTTTTTCAGTAGCCGCTCGAGATATCTGCGTTATTATTTTACCTGGTGCCTGCAAAAAAGAATGTAAGGTTAAACAAAAGCAATTCAAGAGCAGTAAAACTGCATAAAAAGGCTCTGCTATGTCATTACCATGTCGCAATTTGTTAATTGAAGTTATACTTCTTTTGGCGCGTTCGGAAAAAAATATGAGGGTAAATTTTTTCGATGCGTGCACACACCGTCACGAAAAATCGACATGATGAAGTTAGCTATAGATAACATTTTAGTTTTTTGTGATATTTTTATTAAATATTAAATAAACTTAATTCACTAAATAATGCATTATAATAAAACTTTTAATGTATTAAATACCTTTTTTCTATGGTTAGTGTCATTTTGTCTACAAATATAAAATAAGGCAAAAGATAAAATTTTTAAAAAGATTTTTATCTTATTACGCCGAAGAAGTATAACTTCTAACGCGTGTACATAAGTACATATACATTTTTTTTTAAAAAGGTAACTAATAATTCCAAGATGGCTCTACATACATTTTATTAATTTGTTTGTGTCAATAATAATGATTACGTCAAGATAGACGAACATTTATTAAGTATAACTCAAAAATTTCTATTCGGATCATGATAAAGTTAACATGACATGGTCCCATATTTTATGCAATAATTTGGATAACTCATTCCAATCGATCGCTTTTAATGCAGATATACTGTAATGATATCAAATGTTTAAAATGTAGTTAGTCTTTACGGGGGAATTACATTCAGCCATTACGGGGGCTGTAAAATGTTATTCTGATTTTACAAGAAGTTATGTGAAATCTAAAGTTGCCTTTGATAAATAAACTAGAAAGATTTCTCACGAAAAATGTCAATAGTTGGTCAGATGAAAAAGTTGGCTGGTTATGTTTTCAAATATAAACTTATTTGATACGAACGAATAAAAGAGGGCAAAAATGCTCTAGATAAACCTACTCGCATAAACATACATTTTTTCGAGAATATACTTTGTCTCCATTTAAGTGTTTCTATTGAAATATTGATTTAAGTGTGTGTATATAAGTGTTTCTTACCCCAAGAACAGAATTGGCGAATTTAGCAAGTCTTGCGCCCCCTTGAACTAATGCTTGTCCAGCACTGTAGAATTTATCTCCTGAATTTCCATATTTATCTTCTTCTTTTATTGTGTCCACAATTGGTTTTGGCTGCAGTAATTAAATTTAGCATACGTTAAAAAGGTAATGGTATTTGAAAGAAACGTAACCAGAACAGATGTAAATCTGGAAACACGTAATCAGCCGCGGCCTACGCATGCGGCTAATAGCCGCGACTTATATAAGTGCATATCCGTGGACACTTGCGGCTGACAAACTAGATACGTCCGTACTCTCAAGGTTACGTCCTACAGTTTGCACTGCTCAGTGTAGTGTCATTATTTAGATACCCTGTAAGACTAAGAACTCCCAGAGGGGGATTTACTCGGGGCTGCGGCGGTTGCGGGCCCGCAGGTTCTGTAGAATGTAGATTTATATGCAAAAAGTGCGAGCACATTTCACGACGCGTTGTACACACGCAGCGCCCGCAGTTGTTTGCGATTCCCGCGGCAGGATCCACCCGTAGAATCGTACAAGATTTCGAACGATGATTTCAACCGCGACGGCGATGTGACCGCAAAATAGACCAACTGCCAGGCAGCTAGTAAAAGGCGAGCATAGGCTTACTGTCACTAACACTGTGACACTGTCTTACCTATTCCTGCCGCCATAACGTCAGTGCTGGCCGTTGACGTGTTCCGGTTTAGAGGATAAGGTAGCCGGTAAACTTACTTAGGCTCAAGTCCTAACTTCCCAGCTTTCGGTGGGCAACGCACCATCACCAGCTTTGGTATTTTAAGGCGGCGTGAATTTCTTACCATCAGGAAATCCGTCTGCTTATTTGTCTTCCAATATAATAAAACATAAAAAAATTATATTTCAAAAAATTGTGACCTGCAGACACCATATCATGTTATAGGTGCGTTGCAATTCTTAGGCCAGAAGTGCAAGTCTACTGGCTACACACCAGCACAGAACAATACCTACATGGCTAACATCTGTGTACCTGGTTCAGGTATACTAATTTGGTTTATTTTATTTTATTAAATTTGTAATCGTCCGGGATTAGATTTTTTTCTCTGGTTAGCATTAGTTTTTACGCCAATCAATTTATGGATCTAAGTTCGGAGGGCTAGGTAGCCGGTAAACTTACTTTTGCTTGAGGTTTAACATCCCGGCCGCAGATGTAAAATAAGCCTTTATATTGCTAATTTCGCGTAAGCAAAATAAAGGCTTATTTTACATCTGTATACCTCTGCCTACCTCTTTGGGGATACGGCTGTGAAGATACTTTTATTTAATTTAAATATCTAAAATTTGCGTACACTTCTTAGAAATATTATTTTAAGTGGATTTGAACAACGGGTGCTAGTTACTGTATTAAGAGCTACTTGATTCTTACTTGAAAGAGGTCCGCTGCAACTTTTTGAACGTTTTCTTTTAAAGTTTGAGCTTTACTACCGTAACCCTCTGTCTCTAAGATGGCGTTTTCTCTCGTCGTTACTGGTGGTGAAAAAATACCATATCCTTGTACAGATGGAATCTAAAATAAAAATTCAAGTAAGTATACAGGGTCACTGAAAATAGGACGTATTTCGGTGTCATAGACGAGATCAAAAGCAATAGTCATGTGACGTATTATCCAAACCTACGCTTTTCGAGTTATGGAAGGTTTTGTAATTTTGGAGAAAAAATACAGTTTATGCGATTAAAAATTCAAATAAGTCAAAAATATGACTCATGCGGCGTCACCTCGCTCTGAGGCGTGCCATTTAAGGCTTGAAGTGCAAGCGAGAGCGCGGAACGAGCGACAAAGAGGCCCAATCGGCCTCCATTCTTTTGACGTTGTCACGTTCAACTATCGTCAGTAAACCGACTTTACAGACAACCGCTTTTTTAATATTTTCTGCTAGATGACATTATGTAAGAAACAATAAAATGGCTAAAACCTACAAAGGTCCAGCTAAATTATACTTAAAATGGATAATAATTATTTTTAGTTTAGATTAAGTACGTCATAATATTAAAAAAAAACGTGATTTGGAGATTTGCCTCGATTAATGCCCGGTTTCTATAATCAACGAAACGTAATCCGTAAGTTTGACCATTCGTAGATTGCTTAAAAGTAACGGAGCTGTACTCATATTTTCAAAAAAAATTAGTTACTGTTAAAAACGGGCAACCGTTAGCAATCTTACTAATCGTACAAAATACTTCCGTAATCAAAACGACTCGTTTCTTGAATATAGGAACCGGGCATGAATTCAACTTACTTTATTACTAAGGACGTTCGAAGTTGCTGCAATTTTATTGTTAATGAAATTTCCGATATCAAAATCATTATCTTGCGGTTGATCTGCAGGATGGTTCTCTAACTCTAATGGAATGGCCAAATGTGGTACTGGTGTGGTAGCTGTGGATGTTTGTGGCTGGTCATAGACCGGCAAATCCACACGAATAGGATCGTCTATAGGTGCTGAATGTACGGCAACTATAAGAAGACACATGTATTTGAACATCCTGAAACAAAAACCCAATTTTTTTACAACATTCTGTATATCTTAGGGGTCTGATTACAAAGCATTTTTTACAAAAAATCCTGTTTATATTAGGGGTCTGATTATAGGGCATTTTTTACAACAACATCCTGTATATATTAGGGGTCTGATTACAGGGCTTTTTTACAACAACATCCTGTATATATTACGGGTCAAATAGAGCACTCTACATTCACGTAAAAGCGGCGAGCTGCAATTAGGACCTCTGCCAGGCAGTTCTTGCCGTGGAGTTTTTTTTTCAAATCTCGTGTTTTAAATAATTGATTTTTATCAAAATTTTGAAGTAGTGTCATTGTTATTATGCAGTAGTTGACCCGGTGAACTTCAATCACTTGGTACTCCATGCGCTCTGCCTATCCTGCAAAGGAACTTGGCGTAATAATATCAGTGTATTTGTAAGGTGACTTGCGTTCAAATGTGTCTCTAAATTCCATATTTCAATTTGTTTGTTCAATTTATAATGAATTGGATGTCTGTTATTTAACTACTTGTGACTGAAAAAATACGGGACAATCTGGATAGTATATGCAATAAATGAAAAATCGAATAAATTAAATCGGACTATCTGACGTAAAGTTCTCTCTGCATAGTTGAGAATATCGAGTTCTCCATTCCCCGGGTCGGCTAGTATTCATTAAAATGTGCTAAATTGCTACCTATTTGGAATTTGTTAACTGTTTGCTGTAACATAGGTCAGCGTTCATACACGTTACATCACTACATAGTATAAAACCATATAAAACAAAGTCGTTTCCTCTGTCCCTATGTCCCTTTGTATGCTTAAATCTTTAAAACTACGCAACGGATTTTCAGTGTGAGGCCGCGATACCGATCCCGTGGTAGTATATAAAAATGTCGACGCGCACAAGTACCGCTTGAATGGTACACGCGAATAAAGTTTTTGAAGTGAAAACTTCTTTAGGCGCGTTGAGCGTTTTGGTAGAGGGTAAAATCCTCGGTTCGCGTCACCGACATGCTAATGATAATAGTATATCTATAGCTATGGAGAGCCAGACTAGCGCACGCGCAGTAGCCTGTGTACACGTATACACTAATACATCGACTATTTGTGACTGACAAGTTAGTTGTATATTAATTATTTTTTCAACCAGTTTGTATTTATATTTTGTTCGTGATTTGTTTAATCCATCATATGTAACTAATAAATCAAACATAAAAAGTTTCATATAATTTTTGCATATAGTTTTAATTACTCTCAACTTAATAGTTCCGTTTTCACTTCTATCGGCAGTCCCACGACTGCTACTGTTTTTTTTTCTGATTCTCATTCTGATGCGGTTTTTTTTAATAGATAAAGTGAATGAAAAGGAAGGTTTAAGTTATGTGTAATTCGTAACCGTGCAAATCGGGTGCGGGCCGCTAGTTTTTAAATAAAATGCAAAAGGACAAATGGAAGAACTCGTGTTTACTATTCCAGCATTAGTACGCTCTTTTCTTGAAGGTTAATGAGATATATTAGAGTTTTGGCGCCATCGAGAGAAAAGATGGTCGAAGTTTTTTCATAATTATTGAATTTCGTGTTAAGTGAAATTAGTCAATTTTGGTGGCATTTTGTACAATTTTGTTTAGTGAAAGAGCACAAATGAAATAATCATTAAGAAATTAGCATATCGTGTATTTCCTCGTTGCCGCCAAAATTCATTACAGAGCTTGTGTAATGAGCCACCGCTTTACCCAAGAGCCTGACATGACTTCCTGACGACTTATTTTTACTTGACTAATGGCTTAATACTAACGTGAATGCCAAAACCTAAAGAAAGAAAGAAAGAGATGTATCTGTTTTGGATTTCCTAATAAATACTTTTTAGTGTTAAAGTAGTGTATTAAGTAAGTTACTTACTATAAAAAATCATTAAAAACCAAATATGTCGCAAAAAGTTTCTATGAAAATGTGGCGTTAGCTAACGGCCTTACTCCTTGCCCTATGTCTAAACAAAGAATGCAAAATGTAGGTACAGCATTATGTCACCACATATGTCACACTTGTCAAAGTTAGACTGGACATCATCAGACAACATTGCAAACTCTTGTTAAAGAGTATTTATATTCTTTGATTGCAAATGACTCTCCGATCAAATCTCCGATGTCGTATTTTATAAAACTAAAATAGGTAACTCAAAAAATTAAACTCAAAATTAACTCGGATGGTAATTAACTACGTAGATTTATATAACCTAAAAGAAATCACAAAACCAAAGACAACTACGTAGATTTATATAACCTAAAAGAAATCACAAAATCAAAGATGGATAACATGCCAGAGCAGCAAAAATGTTTCGGAATGTTCGCTCCAAAATATGCGTCATACCTCATAGCTCTTTTTGGATTAGCCTCTGGAGGGTTGGGAATAGCCGGTATTATATTATTCGCATTAATAGAAAATTTTCTATTGCGTCATTTCAGTGGAAGTGATAATATGGATCTATCCGCTAAGAAGTTGTATTTAGCTACAATTGGATTAACGTCTATATTATTGTTGGTGGCTAACACATTTTTGTTTGTGGGTGTGACTACTGGATCTCGGGGAGGTGTTGCTGTTGCAGTCTGGATAATCCTTGCCATGTGTTTGATAGTAATATTCGTAGCAATTGGAACTCCCATGACTTGTTTCGCATTTGAAGACTCGTGTGTCATAAAAAAGATATCTACCACTTTAATGGTTATAACAGCTTTAGCTATGACTATATTTTTAGAAATTTGGCTTTACTTCATGCTTGTTGCTCGAACTTATTTTTATGAATTATAATTTATTTTTTTTTTTACAAGTTTATTATTGCATTTGAAGGGAATCAAGCAATTTGATTATTTTTTCATAGGGATAATGTACAACCTCACGGATTTTCTGATGGAAAGAGACAATCGTGGTCTATAGAATATGACATCGATGTTATGTGCCCTGTCCTGCGTCTGTGTAAGGCCAAATATGCATGTGATATGTTTACTCAAACCTTCCGGACTGAACACAAAAGTACCATACACTATTATTATGGTTTAGGAATAAGCAGGGCGGTGGATTCCTTCCTGGGTACGGCTAAGAACTCACGGGGTGGTTTTTACCCGCACTACCCGCGTTTGCGTTTTCGCAGCTTCTTTAGAATGTAGATTTATATGCAAAAAGTAAGAGCACATTTCACGAGGAGTTTGACACCCGCAGCGCCCACTGTTGTTTGCGGTTCGCGCGGCACCAGTTGCCCACCGGTTTGCTAGCGATGATTTCAAACACGACGGGTGCGTGACCGCACAAATTACCGGTCTTGGAGATTTGAAATAAAACCGCAATTACACGACCGCGGCGGCCGCGGGTGAAAACCGCTCCGTGAGTTCTTAGCCTAAGTTGATGCGTAAAATTGTACCTTAGGCTATTTGGTTTTGTTGGTGACTTTAGATATTAACGAAATATTTTAAATTTGCACGTATCACCGATCCATACAATTAACTTCCTTTTTTCTTCAGAAAAAATTTAAACATTGTCTTGCAAGTGAGGTTTGTCCACCATAATTAAATAATACTTAAGCGCAGTAAAACTGCAAAAACCGACTCCAACTATTTCTTTAAGTACCAGGTCAGGATTTGATCATTCTTTTTCCTAAGATAGCGAATATTTCCGAAATTGTTCAACATAAATTTTACATCCTACTAGTTTAGACACAAAACCAATATAGGATCACCTTGGAATCATGACTTATCTTTCTAAAAATAACCAAAATCGGTTGGCTATTGGCTAAGTAATCGCGTAACAAACATACAAAAAAACAGTTGAATTGAGAACCACCTTTTTTGGAGTCGGTTAATAAAAATGAAAAGGAGTTAAACGGATCAGTGATATCAGATTTTTTATTCAAATTCAATTTCAAAATAGCTTTTTAATAAAAGCTATTTTGAATTACTTAGATCTTTACAAAGATTCTTGTAACGCGTCTATATAATTCTAAAAACTACCACCGGATCGGAACGCTGCGGATAGGTTGTTAATACCTTGATAACCTATTGAACGCCTTTCACGAGCTGTCCGGCAGTACCCGTCTTAATATTAAAAATAGTTTTTTTTAAATTTACCTTAAGACTTAAGTACTACAAGGTTCAACTTGGTACTTAAGTCTACTACATAGACTATATATTTTTATATACATACAATAGACATGCCAGTCCCATTACAGCTTATCTCTACTACTATTATAAAGCTCAAGAGTTATTTTGATTGTTTGAACGCGACAATCTCAAGAACTGCTGGCCAGATTCGAAAAATTCATTCAGTGTTAGATAGCCCATTTATCTAGGAAAGGCTATATTTCATTACGCTATTTATTTCACGCGGGCGGAAGCTAGTTTTAAATCTAATACATATTTAAACTTAAGGATCACTAATTTGACAAACTGTAATATCAACTTAACAGTATACTTTTAGGTTATCTATATTTATTCATAAGACAGCTACCGTCTTCTTGATTACAAACTATAACTATAAGAACTTACATATTTTGACCATGTCAGATTTCAAACCAAAAAATCCGCATCAAAATCGGTCCATGCGTTCAAAGTTATGATGTCACAGACAGACACACACACTCATGTCAAACAAACACCAAGCTCGTTAGTTAAAAATATCGTTATCGTTAGTGAATAAACGACATAATACTTAAATGCTTAGCGATCATTAGTTAATCATAGATTAATCATTGATATTTACCAGAAACACCATCAAACGTACTAATTATTTTATGTAATGTGGTCTTCGTGATGAGACAATACAGTGCCTATAAAAGAATATAAAACACTCAAGCAAGAGGTGCCTACTGCATCTTTGTAGGTAGGCATTTAACGAATGAGAATGAAGTGTAAAAGAACGCTTAAATCATATTTTTTCTTTCTA
This sequence comes from Calephelis nemesis, assembly GCA_002245505.1. Classification (NCBI taxonomy): domain Eukaryota; kingdom Metazoa; phylum Arthropoda; class Insecta; order Lepidoptera; family Riodinidae; genus Calephelis; species Calephelis nemesis. The sequence continues at coordinate 84,199 of NJDD01000892.1, forward strand.
ATAATAGGAAAAAAATTCAGCCAGCTGTTGATTAATTAGCTGTTCCGGCAATCTTCGTGCCAACCGTTCAGTTAGTATAAGAAAAAAGAAAATGTTGTTTTCCTAGTTTCCTTGAAGTCAAACGTATCCCGACCTGTACGTATTGACTGTCTGAAAAAACATCGTATTCCCGTATTCTGTGTTTACCTCTTCTTCGATTTTATCTAATCTGTTTAGCCGTTCTTGAGCTATAAATAGTGAAACTAAAACGACTTGTATGTAAAACTAGCTGCTCCGGCGAACTTCGTTTCACCCGTTTAGATCCTCACAGTCGAACGGGATAAAAATTAGCTACCTCCCTATCAACTTTCAGCCTTATCGGCTCAGCCGTTCTTGATACTCGGCGCTGGCTAGCCAGTTCTTTGCTTGAACTTGGCTTGACACACTGCCGCGTGTCTAGATCACTGATCATTATTGGAATAAATGAATCCCTTACCACGCGGTACATACTACGTACTTTGAGCAATAGCGAGATTAAAAAAACCAATTAGACTTTTTTCGACACTTCTTGTCATAGTTCGACTTTTGTTCCAATTGGTTTAATACTCAAAGTTCTGATGAAAATTCTATAGAGTAGTTTAAGTTTTAGCTCTAATGATACTGTAGTAAGCGAAAACGGTAGGCTATTTATAGAATAATAAATTATAAATGATACGTAAAACAGTACAAGTGTTTCTTCGTTTAAAAATATTTCTATAGACCACTTACACCGTTTTTTTGGTGACTTATGAAGATATAAATGAGAAAGAGCATTCTCCGTTAGTTCGGTCATGTTTAAAGGATGGCAGATCAAAGATTGACAAAGTAGATATATAGTGCCAATGAGAATGAATGTTGGTTCCTGAAAGACCAAGCCATGCTGTATATAGCTGAATGTCAAATACATGCACTTTACTTAGGTATTATCCGAAGTTAGTGCCAAGAGTTTTCGAATCTGTCGTGTATGTATGTAAAAAGTAAAGAATGGAAACTAGACATGTTGCAACGATCGTGGCACTTGGATACTCTGCCTAGTGGGGTAAGGGACATGGCGTGAAGATAAGAATGTCACTTATGCCATTACGCCATGTCGAGATAAGCCAAGAGAAGTTCTTCGAAATTCATTAGGTTTTTGGCGTAGCTAATCTTCAAACATATTGTATAATAGAGTGAATGCTGGAGGTACATTAGATACATTTATACACCTTCTTTCCACCAAATCTCACGGGGTAGGCAGAGAATATCGGGTAACAAATGTCACGATCCTAGTAGACATGCTCAGCATCCTATCTTCATATTCTTTAACTTTTTCGCACACATTTACTAATTTCGGAAACCCTTAACATCTTAATTTAATTGAATGTCATTTTAGATATAAAGCAGGTACTTGCGCCTAAAATGACCCACTTCTTAAGAAGGCTCATTTTCAAACTTTGTGTTTTTAAAGTTTGAAAATTAAAATGACTATCTACGGAACATGGTAGTAATTTAAACTCTTTCAAACTCTAAAAAATACAAAAAAATTAAAAATGGGCCATCTTAAGACCTGGGCTATCTTAGGCGCAAGTACCTTATTATTAGATTGTTTACATTTCAGATAATAGGTTTAGCCTACTAATGATAAGCAGCGGAACACATTTTAAGCATTTTTATAGTCTCTGTATGTCTGTATGCAGACCGCGATTAACTCCGAACCTACTGAACCGATTGTAACAGAATTTGGCTGGTAGGTACTTTATATTTTGAGGAAGACTACAGTGTTAATTTAAGCTCGCTTACAAAGGTTTTCCCATGGAAGAGGGGTAAAAGTCAAATGTAAATTGTGAAATCGTCCAATCAATCAAGTGAATCCAATTTCATTTATTCGTGTTTAGCTTAGTAGAATGTACATACATACATATCTTCACGCCAAGTCCCTTACGGGATAGGCAGTGAGTATCGAGTGCTAGACCTCACGATCCTGACAAACCTATCTGGCTTCCTTCATATTCTCTTTTCATACAAACACGCCGGTTTCATACAAATATCCGAGCGATCTGATCGTGGATTGTCAACCTTGGTCTCCCTGGGTACCTACTTCCATCCACATTCGCATTGTATATCTGCTTTGTCAATCTTTCATATGACATTCTTTCCTCATGACCGAACCAGCGGAGCATGCTCTTTCGCATTTTAACACCAACACTTTGTAGTATGTGCTTAAAGATTGTCCTGTTTTTAATGTCAGTCTAATTTTGTACTTAATTTAGAAATTGTTGACATGATATCACTCAGTATAAAATGGACAGACAGCTTGAAATCCGGATTGCAGAGAAACATTTGAATGTACAGGTGAAGACCTGCTAAATTCTTCTTGCTTAGAAACTAACTTCTTCCATTATATAAATACATATTTTCACTCAAAGGACCCTAAAACGTAGGGTCTGTCGAGTGCAAAGTCAACGAAGTTCGCCGGGTCGGCCAGTAATAATTATGATTACAAATTCCTAGGACGAGTTAAAGCAAGGCCTTATTTAATTCATGCCTAGTTTTGTAGTAGACAAATCCTCTGTGTTATAGGTGCTATACTACGTATACAATTTTAATTAAAATTATGTACCTATTAGGTAATATCCTTTGTTTAATACCTACTACTAACATTAATTTTTTATTTATACTATGTACCTACTTATATAATTTTAATATATGTAGTTCACATTATAATATTATTAGTTACACGTGTTATTACTTCTTAATTAATTTGTGTTATTTTAGACGATAGTTATGTTTCTTTTTTAGTTAGATATTTTACTATTTCTATGATTGGTTAATTAATGATTAACATATTTTGACTCCATTGTTAGGTTTAGTAGTAACTTAAAGGATTTTAAGAAATGAGGTCATGAGTTTATATGTTGGCGTCTGGGTACTTATTTCACAAAAAATTGCGTCTAATAAACCTGTGTTTTGTACTATTTAAAATAAGGCAGAATAACAAAATGTCTTTACCTGACACAATTCCCGCGCAAAAAAAATATACGTCAAAATGCTACGTGCTTATGTAGCAATATCCAGAAAACACGTTCACACATTGAGCTCAACCAGACTGCAGTGTTCGCCTGTCATAACTTTCACAGATTACATAATTAGGCCTTGGCATCATCAACTCGTAGTTAGGGTCTTTGGTCATGTAACGTTACAAAACGCTGTTGAATAATTTAGAGTAAACAATGCCGTTTTTAATGATGCAGTATGTTTGAGCCTGGGGTCATGATTTACTAGATGTCAATCATAGCCCCAGGGTATATACTTAACAGGGATATACTTATGTAACAATTTCCCCGCGTTTTATTTTATTGATCATCGAGCGCATAACTCGTTTTGGAATACTTTAAAGTATCTTCCATAAATACATACATATCTTCACGCCAAGTCCCTTTCAGAGAAGCCAGAGAGTATTGAGTACAAACTATTACGATCTGTGTGGACCTGCTTGGTTTTTGCCACATTAAATACTCTTTACATACAAACACGCCTTTTCGGAGGCTCTTGACAAAACCCTCGGACAAAACCAAAACGATTTGATCTCTACATTATGTATCTTTCCGCCAAAAGTATCTTAACTATTGCATTAAATGGTAGGTAGAGCTACAATCAGGGCAACCAATAGTATTCAAATTTTTTATCGAAAAAGTATCAAAAATAATATATTTCTTTACAAACAGTTTTACAGAACCTATATTCAAAACCAAATAACATAGGTAGTAAGAGACTGGTGTCTGAAACTAGGATACCCTGAGCGATCAGATCACCAGGCCCATTTCAGATCACGGATACTATAGTATTCCTTTATACTCTTGGCATAGAAACAAAACATTATAATAATAGCAAAATAAGCAAAAATAAAATTTTAGCAATTTTGCAAGTTAATGGTTATTATATAGTTTCACATTTCTAAAAATATGTAAACAACAAATCCTACAATTTAATTACAAATCATTAGTTAATTTTTATTATTATAACGCCCAAATACCCAATAATATACGCCCAAAACCAACTAACCGCGATGCCCGGGCTTAATTCCCGACGGGAACAGGCATTTGATGAGCGTCTAGATGGATTTTTCTGGGTCTGGCTGTGTTTCTTAAAGTTATTCTTGTATCTATTTAAGCACTTGAATGTACTAGTATCATTGACTAACTACCTTAACACAAGTATTTTATTTGCTTACTTTAGGGTCTGGTTCGATTTGTGCGATTGGTTAAGGCATATTTATTTATATGTATAATATAAAATAAGATGGTGTGGCATTTCTACATAATATATTGACACTCGTTACTCTCTAGCACCGTCACCCAGCCAGCTAGTAAGAGTCGAGCAAAGGTTAAAATATAGTTTACCAACAAGACCACTGGTAGGAGAGTGCTGTGCAGCAACTTACTCAGGTAAGGATCCACCGCCTTACCTATTCCTGCCGCCATAATGACACTGTCATGTTCCAGCCCGGACACGCCTATAACATCTATGGTGTTTATAGGCCACGGATGTCTCTCACTATTTATCGGAACTATCGCTGATCTATTACAAATGTAGGAAACGATTTTTTAAATTTTTGTCTGTCTGTATTGCGGCGGCGATTTAAAAAGTACATATTTACAAAACCGCTATTTGTTCCTAGACATGCTACAGACTATTTTTTACATTCACTGAAAGGCTTCTCGTGGGAGTGGGGATAATATATAAAATTTAAAACTGGCTTTAAATCATAAATGTGCAGTCCGATTTCCGCAAAAACAGAAGGGCCGAAGTTTGAAGTTGTGTACGGATGCACGGCGTGCACCACTTTTGGGTTCTAGTGGCGACCGGCATCCCCGTACCTGCCCTTTGGGCCCCATCTCGACCGGGTGGACAAGATAGAAATCCCACCCCCTCCTCCGCAGGCCTAACTGTCACCAACCCACGCGGACCAAGTAGCCCGCTACCCTGTGTCTGCTCCTCGTGTCCCCTCTTGAGCAGAGAAGGGTACTAAGGAGCAGGCTTCCTGGTTTCGCTGGGGCCCCAGCATGACCCCGGTTACTCAGCCCCTCCACCTCGAAAAGGCTTGGATCATTGGGGGGTACCTAATAAATTAACTTTAAACATTGCAATATTAAAATATTAAGTAAGCCTTAAAAAGGTGTATTAACGTCTGCATCCCCGAAGAGGACGGCAGAGGCACATGAGCACCTACGATTCGTCGAAGACACTGAGCGAGTGATAGGTGGCAATCAGGAAATTTGTATCCTTACTTAAATATAAGTACCACAATGGGGTAAACTAATTATTTAATATTTTGATAAAATATTTATGGCTGCTAACACTGATCGTACTTATATTATAAATGCGAAAGTTTGAATGTTTGTTACTCCTTATCGCAAAAACTGTTAAACCGATTTTCATAAAATTTATCACACACATAGATACTTTAGTAACTTAGTAAAGGTAACTTAGATTGACACATAGCCGCTAAGCACTCGAGCAACGCCTCGGGTAACAACTAGTACAAAATATAGAAGCCCTAGTGGGTAGATTATCCTAAGTGTAATGTAACTAATTTTGCCATCTAACTTATCAGCCAAGAATATTATAGATCCTTATACTCTAGTCCCTACTTCAAAAATATCCTATTTTGTCGTTACATGGCCAGCGGCCTTATGATTTCAGTATGATTCTGCCAATATTCTTCGGTCGGTGCCCAAGATATATGGTTGGTACCAAAAAGAATATAATCACTACGTTTTAGTTGGTACCATGAAGCTATAGTAGCAATGTAGCTTCATAGTTAGTACATTTGGTTGGCACAAAGTTTACAAGGTTTTTGGTTGGTACCCATTTAATGTGCCAGTAAACCAATAAAGCACATTTTGAGGCCGTGACAGAATGGTGAAAGATGTGATTTTTCTAGTTTGTTTATCAATGTATTTAAACAATTTGTTGATAAATTATAGTGCACAAATAAAGACTTATGTACAAATAGTCTTATTATATTATACATAAATAAAAGACAAGACCGGTGCATTTTTAATCAAAAACATCAAGATTTTCAAAAAAGTATTTAATGTTACGACAATTAATGTGTCATTCTGATACATGTCAGTATAACTTTCTAGATCCTTGTTTATTAAATGATTTTAAAATAAATATTAAATCGAGTGATAGAATGAATTTCCTCACTAGTTATTACCTAAGAAAACACAAACGCATAAGTTGTTTTAAAATTCGCTGTTGCAGAGATACTCTACAAACTTTATTGAATTATAATAATAAACAAATGTCAAAATCTTTACTGTGTATACATAATAAAAACCAGAGTATCCTTTGGACACAAGTTCGACACAAAAACGACAATCCAGAGCAACCTCGTCTACACCGAGATATTCCACATCCAAATTTTGATGCCTACAGGAAAAGCCAATACTTGGACGTCAACAAAACTACATGGCGTCAAGGTGATGATAAACATGGTTATGCATATTTTTTAGCCTGTATAGGATCTATTTGTGGAATGTATGGTTTGAAATCACAGTTGATCCAATATTTATCATTTATGGCCGCTGGTGCAGATGTTGTTGCTATGGCTACCATAGAAGTGGATCTATCAAGTATAGCTCCAGGTACATGTGCTGTGCATAAATGGCGTGGAAAGCCACTGTTTATTAAGCATCGAACACCCTCTGATATAGAGTTAGAAAGCAAGACTCCATTGTCTGATCTAAGAGATCCTCAAACACCGGAACAACGCACAGTCAAGCCTGAATGGTTAATTGTTATTGGCATTTGCACTCATCTAGGCTGTGTCCCAATGCCAAATTCAGGGGATTGGGCTGGAGGGTTCTATTGTCCATGTCATGGTAGTCACTTCGATAATGTTGGAAGAGCGAGGAAAGGGCCAGCGCCAAGTAATTTAGAAGTTCCTCCGTATAAATTTTTATCTGATACTCTCGTTTTAGTTGGATAGTATTTAGTTTCATTGCAATAAAATACTATTTTATTTTTTCTTTATTAGAAGTTGACCTATAAGTATAAGTTTCACTCAAAGAACCGTCAATGTGATTCGTTTTGCCGATAAAGCATAATAAATACCTCGATTGAAATGTTCTATCTCTATATTGATATATAAAAAATTAAACTAAAAATTTTTAAAAAACGACGAAAGAACTTACTTTCCCGTTAAAAATTAAAAAAATCGGTTAATCTTACCGCTCTCACCCCCCACAACTTTTAAACATTTCAACCGATTTTCATTTAATCTTATGCCTTTAATGAGCAATTCTTGTATTTAAATAAAAATATCATTTTAATCTCTGAATCAGCTCCAACGATTTTCATGAAATTTAGTATGTAAGAGGTTTGAGGGCGATAAATCGATCTAAAGCACCCGTCATGAGAAGCTATAAATTATTTAAACAAACGTTCGGAAGTTAACAACATTTGGTTCAAAGATAAAAGTATTTTTTTAATATTTAATTATAAATTTAATTAATTAATAATTTAAATATGTATAATAAATTACGTATGATTTGGCATTTTTGTACTGGGTACTGGCTTCATTATACGTTAATACACAATAACAAATAATGGATAAAAAAAATTAAAATTAAGGCAACAATTCACAAAACTAACAACAATAACAAAGTGATAACGAAAAGATAAAAAAATTAACAATAACAACCAAATCCGCGATTTTAACAAAGCAATGAAAAATTCAAAACTCGAATGACGCGTTTATTTCCAAAAGACGAACCGATGGTTTGCATTCCCGGCGACCGGCGCGTCCCCGTACCAAGACATTCAAACGTCAGTCGTTAGATATGATCCGACTAAATTAAATAGGTTGTTACTTTCATATAACCCGTCTATATTTTTATTTCGATTGAATATGGTCAGTTTATTGTTGTCTCGAAGTAAAAAAAAATACTTGGTAAAAGATGTTTGTTTACATAATTTATAGCTTCTCATAGTTAGGAATCATTTTTAGAAAATGACATTTTATTCGTGTTTAAACTGAAAATATGACTTCCTGACATCTATTGGCGAATAATAATACTATTTTTTGTGAGCAATAAAGTTGTTCCAGCAGACGGCGTTGCTTGTTTAGTGACAAGAAGTCAATGAGTGTTTGCTAAGAAATTTTATGGTATGGGTCGTACTTAAATATAATTTCCAAAAAACACAATTAATAAAAAAAATAACATGTCTAATACAAAGAAAACTAAATTGAAATCACTGCATTTGTTAGGAAGTTATGATACCACAGGCAGACAGACACACAGACAGACACGTCAAACTTAATAGTAGTCTTTTTGCGTCGGGGCACTTGGTGCTCGGTACCTACTGTCCAAAGACTACAATATAGGTACTGTCTATCTTAACCGAAAGAATATTGGTGTAAATTCAAGTTTAAGGATGGAAAAGGGTTTAAGCCAGCCACTTGACATAAAAAAATAGCGCAATGAAACTCTAGAAACTAACTACAATTTTTTTACCTTCGCGTTGTGATTTGATCATTATTCTCATAAAGATACCAAACTGATGATTCCGAAAGAGTATAAATCACTACCTATGTTAAGATTCTAGAGGCGCTCATTTAAATTTTATCAACAACCCATTTGTTATTTGATAACAATGTTGGCAACAAAGATGAAAATTTATTCATTATGAAGTATAACCCAAAAATCACAAGTAGGATCATGACAAAATTAATTTAAACCTACCTCGAAATCATGATCTACCTTTCTAAAAAGAATGTGTTGTACTTTTTTAGATGCATAGACCTCGAATTTTGGACGATTTATTGTTATGCTATTACTTTGATGTTTTTTTATCAGCAAGAAGTAGCCACAGAGTTCATTGCAGATTTGTACTTTCATTTCGAAAAGGATGGACAAATGTTTCATTACTTGTTTGAGTAAATAAACAGTTTATAGGGTCGCGTAGCCGAATGGCATAATACGAGTATCCTAATCAATGCTTGCTATCACTGAACCATATATGGCAGAATCCAACTCTCACATAGCCATTTTATTTTTAACATATGTACTTAAATATATATAAATAGATAGATAGATAGTCGAGCCGGCATGAAGCCTAAAGCATACATACAATAAAGTATGAAGACGTATCGAGAGCCAAGTTTTACGATTTCTACAGACCTGCCAGGCTTCCTCTAGACTTGTTAATGCTCGGTCACAATAAGGATCGCTCCGTACTAGTTAAGTTATTCGAATGTACTAGTTCGGACTTCTAGTACTATTAGTTCAGTAGTACATTAGAAAAAGTTACGACTCACAATTCTCACGCCTGTCATGGAAATGAATTTCGTACACTTAATTTGATTTTCCTTTAAACTTTGTTGGCTTAGGACTGTTATTCTAAAATATTTGAGATGTTTTATCTCCATCTGTAGTGTCGTTGTTAGAATGGCGTATTTGAAAATCAAAATATTTGTAACGATTGATATTTTTTCATTTTTGTTATTTATTTATCTTATACACTATCAATCTTTATGAAATATGTTACATACTTATAATATATCGCCTTTGTGGTCTATCGGTCCTGTGGTCTATATATCGGTCGGGCAACAAAAAGAAAATTTGGTTTTTCCAGTAATCTAATAAAAAAATTTGCTCGGGATTGGATGTATGCCCGGTTGGCAATAGGCTTGCCACCAATCACATTGTGAGACTTGGTATCTCTGGGCTAGTCGAGTGCTGCTCTTGTTAAAGAGTATTTATACTCTTTGGTACTCTGGTTGTGCCTCTGCCTACATCTTCGCAATGTCACAATGTCGCGAGATATTTCAAAACCTGTCAAACCCTCAGATAAAGTATCCAACCGTTTCCCAACATAGAATATGTTTAAATTTTACAAATAGGCTTAGAAAAGTTGAGGTCTTAGTTTTGTTGTGCACCCACTTAACTACTTTTACTTTATCGTTATCTTTTTTCAACGATAACATTAGTAAGAAACACAACAATTATGGCTGTCTGGGTGCTGATTATGTATCTCAGTTGCCAACTCAAAATGGAAAAGTGTACATCTTAAAGCTTATTAGACTTGAAAATATCCACGTGAAAAAAGGATAATTCAATCGGACAGTTAACGAATTAGTCAAATTTGTTTATATCCCATTACTTTTTCACGGTATAGCCATATGACTCCGTCTTGGCAATATTTTAGGTAAAAATATGTATGAAGAGATATAGAATATTATTTGTGGTACTTAATTAATGTGTATGTTTTTTTAATGAAATAGATTTTTTATTGAGTAGGTATTAAAGAGTGTTTATATTCCTTGGTGTTAATAATTATAACGATGGCAGCACTGGACTATGGCGACTTTGACATTTTTGAGTTTTGACAATTGATAAATGTCAAATATGACAATAATTCAAGTGTCAACTTCATTCCAGTGCTTTTATTTTCAAGTAATTCTCCCTTTTTTAGGGAAAAATAACTTGATATTTTGGTTAGTTGAAGAGAATTTGATAAACACAAGTATTTATGGAATATCCGTATAAAATCAAAACCTGCACTGAGTAGTAAGTCAAATAGCAAACCACTGATTTTTGAAGTCAAAACTTCTTTAGCGCCGTTGCGCACTTTTTTTGGAATGGATAAAAACTTCTCTGAGTCGCGTCAAGACACTTGACCTGATCAAAAGTTCGTAAGACGGATGGAGAGTACAAAGCTGGTGCGGCGTAGGAGAGGAAGTATCCCCCTCTCTTTCTACGCCTGGCGAAAATGTACCTATGCCTGCGCCTGTTGTTTCGTTTTGCTGCGTGGGCGGTGGGAACCTCAGTTGGGCTTGTCACATTCTGTGGCAACTGAAGGATTATTTGTCACAACAGTTACACTGCTTGAGCGGATTTAATAAAATAAAGGCTTACTTTACATCTGCTTTAGTGGATTTCCGCAAAGTAACGCCTTATTAAATAAAAAAGTGTGAGTTAAACGTATTAACGAATTAGCTTCCGCTAATTCTGAGTCTGAGACTAAATTCTAAACTACATAAAAGTCTTACTTTAAGGTCCGAAAATCTTATACAATACAGATGATTAGTTGATTATGATCATATTTATAAATTAAAATTTTATTTATTTAGTTATATTTTAAATTATATTTATATGTTTATAATATGCGCAACTTTCATATAAAAAAATAAGTCTGCTATGTTTTTTATTCACTTAAATCATATGTCACTAGTAAAAAAATCTGAATGCCTTTAGATTTACTTTCAAATTATACATCATTTTCACTATGTTATGTCAAGTGATATGTGCCACTATAAGTAAACTTCATACAAAATTCGGGTTTGCTATGTATCTATTGAAGTCCCGCCTCTTATTACATAGTATTTGTATACTCTTTAGTCTTGGCTAAAGAAAGCGAATGATTGTAATCCTGTAGATTTTTTTTCCTAGAAAATACTTTTCGAATTTTATCCTTTATACAATAAACAAATGGAATGAGTATTTTATTTTGGCTTCCTAAATAAAGGCATTTAAGAATTAAATTCAAAATAATCTAGGGTAAAATGAAAATCGTAAGTGGAATCCCGGCTTCATTCTTCTTTCGCTTTTTTCGACTACTGTCATCACTTAGCGACAACTAACAACTTTCAAGTTTCATTCTCAAACAAATCTCGAGGTCATTTTAAAATTTAAAATCTAGCAGTGCCTCGCGAAATTGAAACTTTCTTATTTTGAATTAACAACAGTTATTGTTTTGTTTAAAATAAAAAGGATATTTGTGCGTGTTGTGTATAAAAAATTGTTGACGTGCAACTGATATTTTATATAACTATAATTTTGCATATTTTAACGTACTTTCAATTTCTATTAAATAGCGTAGAAATTAAAAGCTTTAAATGTGAATTAAACAAAATAATAATGTGACTGTTTTACTTATCCGCAAGTAACTTATTCAACGTCATAATAAAGAGAAAGTGAATTGTGTACAAAAATGGGAAGAATAAACAACTCTTTTTTGTGGGGGATATTATTTGCGTCGGCAACGTGGAGCTTAGCCTTATATTTGTACTGGTTGCCTGTAATCAATGGTATGTATGCACATATTTTAGAAATATTGCTTTTCACACTATATATTAATTTTTGAATATGCCTGCTTTTTCTATATTAATACCTATTTGTTTTTTATATTCTTTTTTTGTGTGTTCTTATGATATTCTTATTGAGTATTTCGTAATACAAATTAGTTTTAGGTAAAAATGTATTTAATAACACTGACAAAATACAATATCGATTAGTTAATTCAGAAGAAAAAATAAGAATGAAAAACAATGATAAATCTATTGCTGCTTTAGAGGGCAAAAATTTGTTGTACGATAATAGAGGTGACAATAATGACGAATATATTGGAAAAATGTGGAAGAACAGGAAAGATCAATCTGAGTACAGAAGAAAAATGATGCTTAAAGAAAAGTTCATTAAACAATTAGGAAAGAAGTCAATTGCCAGCCCTGAAAAAGCTTTTGGTAAACCTGTTTTATTTTTAACAAGTAGAAAATAATAAATGAATGAACTCTTTATTTAGCACAATTAAACTTACTACAATATACATATAATGAAGTATTAACAAGAGCATATTATTATAGTTTATAGTACACAAAAGGTTGTCTTATCACCAAACAAGACAATCTCTACCAGACAAACTTTTTGTCTGAGGAGACTATATAAACATATGTTCAGTAGGTAAAGAGATTAAACATACAAAAACTATAACATAAGATTAAAATATTAATAATAATAGTAGTAAGGAGAAAAACAAAAGTAGTATAAATGTAAAATAAACAAGATACACCATTTCAAATTAAGACATAACAGTGTCACATAATTTAAATGGAAGTAAATACCACATCAATTATTACAAACACAACTTTGGCTTTTCAAGTAATGTACTTTTACTAAAGTTTTAAAATTAGCCAAAGTTTGTGCAAGTCATATATTTTTTTTATATATTACCAACTGAGCTGACAGATATCCTGTTCTTATGAATGCTGAAATTTTATATATGAATCTCCTCCTTACAATAACTAATATAATTAAACAAGAATTAGTAAAATTGGTTTATTTATTTTACATGGGATTGTTTAATGTAATCTTATTCTACATAATTGATGTCTTACAACAAGTAAATTGTATTTACCTAAAAGTCTGTACATTACTTATTTTGAATATAAGTAATTTTAAGTAAAAGAATTGATCCAACTAAGAATATTAAAAAGATAACATATAAGTCATACTTTTGCACATCTCTGTAAGTTTAAATCTTTTATTAGGTTGGACTTTCTGTGAATGAAACTATTTACCTCTTGACAGAAAAAGACAGTTGTTATAAGTTTGACTTGTTTGTGTGTGGGTCTATACGTGGCATCATAACTTTTGGATCGAGGTGAATTGAGGTGAATGATCGAGTTTTTTAAAACTGTTGTGATCAAGAAGGTTTTTAGGTAGCATGTTGCTTATAGGATTTGTAGGTTTATTAAAAGTTTTCAGTTATATAGGATTAATATACAGTAGAATACCGATTATCCGAATCAATTAAAACCAATGGTAATTCGGATAATCGAAAATCCAGATAATCATTTTCATAGTCAAATCAAACTATATTTAACATTTAAATGTTACATTATGTAATGAGTTTTACATATGTACATATTTTGAAAGAAAACATTTATTTGAAAATCTGCCTGTGTATGCTTTTTATTGAATGATATAAAAACAATTATATATGTGGTTCAAATATAATGAATGACATTTTAATATGTACCAATGTCATTTTCAATTTTAATTGAATAAACATTGTTATTGATCTTTGACGCAATTAGGTTTATCATTATGTCTTAGGTTTTTCATGACATTAAGTTGCAAGCTGCCACCTTCTTTCTCAAGCAAACAAGTAAATTTCATTAAAGAAGCAGAATTTGTTTGATGGCTGATATTGTAGATACTCCTACACCATATACTGTCAGAATCACCATTTTTATACCCTTGATTATCTTTATTTTGTCTCCAAGAGACAACACTACTCTCTTAGACATTTTATATTTCCAACGCAAGATGTTAACAAAAATAAAAGACAACCTATAAAATAAACGTAATAAGAGGAAATGAGACAATAACAAACATAATCATACAAACAAATGAGAGCGGGTGTAAACATTCGGAGGCGGGTTTAAACTTATTATGTGTCTAGTGACGCGGTTTGAAATTTTTCAAGCAGGAGCTAGAGCCGTGGTGTGAGTCAGGATAGTCGGATGTACGGATAATCGGGATTCGGATAACCGGGATTCTACTGTACAAGATTTATATTGAACTATAGCCAAAAAGTAGTAATTTAAAAAAAATGTAATAGATTTCTTTACACATTAAACTCCAAGTCCCATGCTTTATCTCTAGGGTATCCTGTGGATTGACAACCCCATTTCAAAAAGAATAGTTAAATAATGTTAGCTTTAACAATTTCACGCATCATAAAAAGTGATCCCTGCTGAAAAAGTTTTTACTTCAAAAATCTCTTTAACTTTCTAATAATATAATTTGGATATTTGAAGGCTTTTTGCCAGTGTTATTTATCACAACTGATTATTGAAGTATTTCTTGTGTCTATGTGTCTACAACATCCTGCAATTCTTGATCAGAAAGTCCTTAGCTGATGTACTACTTATATTATGTTTCTGCTACTAGCTGCCGGATTTGCTGGGATGGTAATTTTTTTTATTATAAATTGAGATGAAACCTGTCCTATCTTTAAAGTTGGATCAAACTGCACACGGTGTACAAATTTGATTGAAATTGGTTAAGTAGTTTAGGAGTTCATTGTGGACAAACGTCGTGACACATAATTTATATATGTTAAGATTATGAAAACCTACAATGCTTTAACTAGATAGGCACATTGCCTGGAAGGGAAACATTCCTCAACATCCTATAGTTTTGTATATACTCCTGTAATTTTATTTTACTTACACTCTAATGTAAATTTACAGAAGACATTTGTGGTTATTCTGCTGTGTGCCTAGTAAACTTGTGTTGGTGTATGCTATCTTTTTCCAATGAAACAAAAAGGAAAGAGGAACATTTTAGACATGTCTGATTAGTCTAACTTGTGATGTTAATAAATCCATATTTTAAGGAAATAGGTTACAAGTCCGTAGAAATGTTATGTACATACTAGCCTGACAGCACTTAACATGTTTTGTATCTTTCTATTACTATTGTTGAAAGAATATAGTTATAATTAAAATTAGTTTAGTATGTGGGCAGCAAAATATCCATAACCATTTCTTCAACATATGTTAATTAATTATATTATTAAAACACAATTTAAACAATTAAGGTAATGTGCATAATATGTTAAATAAAATAAAGTTTATGATTTTTTACAAATGTTTTTTATAACATGAAATTTAACAAAATTATTAACACTCGTAAAAGTCAAGATAAAATTTAATAGGATAATTTGTTTACACACATTATTTTTACATACATTTTCCTAATTTGTATAATCACTATTTTTTTCTGCTTGCAAAGATATTAATCATTAAGAATTTTAGACATGACAATAATTAAAATAAACAATGTACTAACAGTAATATTACTTCTAAGAATTTTTGTATACTTCATATTAAGTGTATGTTATTATCTTTATATTATTATAATAATGATCTTATAATTATCTCATTATACTGATATGGGCACCATGCTTCTTACACTTGAAGAAAATACTTTGTTAATTACAGTTGAACATAAATACTCATGTTTCAAAACATTTTCAGAAAACCAATTTGGTATGATACACAATGCAAATGATGTAAAAATAAGAGATGAAGGCTACAAACTACATGCATTTAATACCCTTATATCTAATAGAATCGGTAATCACAGAGGTATACCAGACACAAGAAATAAATTGTAAGTATTTTATACATCATATTCTTTACAGCAGTAGTAGTGTAGAGGTATACTTTTTCCTAGGGGTAAGCAAAATTGGTATTTAGGGGGTAGTCTACAAACAGTAAACAGAAACATTTCCTTACCTGAAAAATTTTGCTGGTCCAGGCTCCTTTGCAGAATAGACCATCCGCCTCCCTGCCTGGCAGCTCGTGAAAGGCGAGCATATACCTACCATCATAGTATTGTGACATCCTACTAGGTGGAAGAGTTTCGCAGCGACTTGCCCGAATTGTTACCACTGCTTTACCCATTCCAGACCCCAAAGTGTCAGTGGTTTCCGTTGACTTGTTTTGGTGCAGAGTTTAAGGTAACCGGTAACACTACTTTTGCTTGAAGCCTAACATCTCAGCCTCAGATTGCCACTTTCAAATTGCCACAAATCGATCTGATTGTTTGCCTTCCAAAATCATAAAAAAAATATGGTTTAAAACCACCTCTAAATTATTTATATTGTATATTTACTAGCTAACATAGCTTGTGCGTACATCAATCCAATTTATGTTATCTTAGACTTTTTTTATTATTAATTAAAAAAAAAATATAACAGAAGGAAGAAAAAAAGAGAGAAAATTAATTATTTGCAGAATATGTGTGTAAATGAGATGTTACAAAAATATTTAAGTATATCAACATATTCTACCATATTTTGGTGTGCAAATATTTTAATAATTATAAAAAAAAAATTATATATACTTTAAATTAGGCCAATAATTTATTAATGGTTTAGTTATATTACCAAACATTTTAAAATTAATGAAATTTAACCCTGTCTATCGTAAACTACCAGAGAAAACTGTGTAAGAAAATATTTGTAATTTGTAGTTATTTCGATTTTTATTCTTGAATTTAAAAATTTATACTTAGGATTACTTTTAATCTCCTGCTCTAGTCTTAATGTTGCATGCAGAGAAATATCATTGAGACAACTTCTTCTAAAACCTCAGATACCAGCATATTGTACTACATTAAGTAAAAGTTAAGTTTTAAGTATTGTTTAAACAAAATATAAAATATAAATAAATGAGAAATTCAGAGACTGACTGTGATATTGACTCAAAATATATATATTCTGTATGTAGAAAAATATTTTGAATGATTTTAAAATTTGAATCATTATTTTAATATTAAACTAAATTATACCTAGTTAAAAATTAACATTATTTATTAGGTGCCGATCACAGAAATTTCCTGACAATCTCCCACAAACTTCAATAATAATATGTTTTTACAATGAACACTTTCAAACGTTAATGAGATCTATACATTCCATTTTGGACCGCACTGAGAAAAAACATCTTAAAGAGATCATATTAATAGACGACTACAGTGACATAGATGGTCTCCATGATGAAGTCAAAAAGGCAGTTGAGGAGTTGAACAGAAATTTAAGAAAACAGGAAAATATGTTGGATACAAATAACATTGATGAAGACAACATTCCAGATTATATCAATGACGATAATAATCTTAACCAAGATGATAAGTCAAATGATTCAAATACTCCAAAAGCATCACAGAAGAATGTTAAAATCAAACTTTTACGCACAAGTAAAAGAGAGGGGCTAATCCGTGCGAGATTGTTTGGTGCTGATAATAGTTTGGGGCAGGTAAGTTTCATACAACAAATTATAGTTTTGTTAAATAACACTTAAAAAACTCTTTGCTTTACATAGATGATTTTTGAGAAAGCAATAATTAGATTTTAAATTTAAACATGTTTTTATCTCGCTTATTGTTACATGCAAAGTCTTTCAATTCTCTTTATGGTTTTATATTAAGATCTAGTTATTGGTAGGTTTTATAATTAGTCTAAAAAGGTGTGTATGAAATCAGAAGAAAAAATATTTATTAGTAAGTAAGTATTTTCACGCCTATATCGCTGAAGCCGTAAGAGGTGGGGCACCCACTATTAGCTGAAGATACTAAGTCCCACAATTTGATAGGTGGCAAGCCTATCGCCAAATTATACATAATATGAATCGTATAATATGTCTTCACGCCTGATCACTTGCAGGGTAGGCAGAGAGTATCAAAGGCCAAGTGTCACAATTAGTACAGAATTGCCTGACAAAAAAAAAGAAATAAAAACGGACTTGTCTGAATTTTTCAAATGTAATACTAAAATGGATGCCGTAGTACTTATGAAGCTTTTAGAATGGCGTATTTGTTTTTTATAATGCACTTCTTACAAACAGGTACTGGTATTTTTGGACTCCCATATTGAGGTTAATGTGGACTGGCTTCCCCCACTGCTGACTAGGCTAGCAGAAGGAGTAGATGGTGTCAAAGTACGGTACTCTCCTCGTGCTGTTGTACCTGTTATAGATGTTATTAATGCTGACACATTCGATTATACGCCAAGTCCATTGGTGCGTGGAGGTTTTAACTGGGGTTTGCATTTCAAATGGGATAATCTACCAAAAGGACTGTTAAAAGGTAAGTTGTTCGAATCTACTGATTTATCTAAAAATAAATAAGGCAGAGTATAACTACAAGAAATCGACTTGAATTTTTTTCCTATGTTGCTTAAGTTAACAAACAATATGTATAATATAAGTGTAACTGACGTCTAATATTAATACCCTATCTAAGATAAGAGAAAGTGGTTTTCTATACCAGTGGTAAGGTTACCGCTGTTATTATTCAGCAATTAATAAAAATATCTCTTCAAAAAACTCTTAATAGGCCTATCGCTATCCATAATTAGGTTATTAATATAGGATGTAAAAACCACTTGATGGATCTTGATCAAAATTTTGTGGGACCATCTCCGAAACACTTACTTTATAAAATAAGGATATCAAAATACATTTATAAGAGTGAAATAATCACATCTTTTAAAATTTGTCTGCTTTTTTGCCTTACTTTAATAAAAAAATAATCATGAGGTCCTACGTAAATTTCGTTTCGTTTAAATCCCACAAAAAATGACCGACTCGTTGGCCGAGGGGTTAGAGTAAATGACTAACTGTGTGACTAACTAAGTGACAGCTGACATTTGTGTGATTAAGACAAAGATGTCTGTATTTCCGGGCCTTTATAGGTAAATCCTAGATGATTCCGACATTTATTTAATTTTGGTGTGAATCATATAAGCCAGCGTTTCGCAAAGCGGGGTACGCGAACCCCTAGGGGTTCGCCATTCGACGGCAAGGGGTACGCGACAAAATTTACGTTATGGTGCTATGATGATTGGCAAGTGACAGGCACGTGCGTTACATATGGTGGCGCTAAATACAGAAATTGACTTAATGTGAAGTCAGAATAAAAGTTAAAATTATCCAAAACCACTCCTAAAATTGACAGAAAAGAAGCACACCCATCACATTAAAAAATATTTCTTTTCGCACTTAATTGTTACCTTTTATTGAAATAAAAACATAATTTTTGTGAATAATCACCTTCATTGTTTTTTTTTTGTGGGGGACTTAATTAGTTACTTTAACTTTTTATAGGGGTTAGCTGTAACATAGAATCTTTAACAGGGGTATGTGGAGCTAAAAGTTTGAGAAACCCTGATATAAGCATAGACTGCACAAAAAAGTTTGATATTATGCCATATGAGTAAACAATTACATACATAGACTCTCCTAGAAATCTCCACGCCAAATCTCTTACAGAGTAGGCAGGGAGTACCGAGTGCTAAATGTCACTATCTAAGTATACTTGCCTGGCTTGGTCCATATTTATTACCCTTTTCGGTGTAAACAATAAAAATACTATTATTGAGTATAACTAGATTAGCGCTGAACCAAATACGATAAATTTATATGGGACTACCTTAAGGACGTACAGTTTACAACTTGTTTATTGTTATCCAGATATATGTTATTAAAAAAATAAAAAATAAAATGAGGACCAAAAACTCTGTAGAAAGTTATGCTTTGTCCAATATAAATACAAAGTGAAATAAATATAAAGTGTTTTTTTGTTGATTAAAAAAAACATGTGGGTTTAAAGTTTGACATAGTGTCTTAATTACTAAAAACGGAATGTTATTTATGCAACAGTAATTACATATTAGTAGCATGTTTAGTAAAGGAAATTATAAATATTGATAACCTTCCGACTTCGGACTGATTATTATGGAATAGTTTATGCGGTTTTAATGACTTCGGAGTTGCATAAATAAGACTAATTAATATGTGATTACATTATAAATGTGTGAGTGATAAATTTATTATACACTGACTGACTCAGTGACTATGTACCAATTTTAATTTGGGGACTTATAGGACCGCCATTTTCAGGGTCTAATAGAATTGGAACGAAGTTACTTATCGCGCGTTGTGAAAGGGGTTAGACGGAAAAAAATCTCAGGAAAAGTTGTAACGACACTGTGCGGCGTACGCATGTTTCTCTGTCTGTCGCTCTCTCTCTCTCTCTTTCTCTCTTATAGAAAGCAGGCAGATATTTTCATTTCTATCTCGCATCGAACAGTGTGGTGTCGCGACGATTTTTTCAAACCATCTAGGAACTCACTGAAATATACCTACATTCATACCTTAACCAAATTGGTCCAACCGTTTAGGAGTTAAGTGACAAACATACATACAGAAGAACCACAAATGTGTATGTTGAGATATTTACAACTAAATGTAAAATTGTCATAGTTTTCTTCTTATTATCGCCTCAGTGGTCTATAGTTCAGGCGTCGAATTTGAACTCTTGAGTTGCAGGGTTCGATCCCCAGGTCGGGCAACATAAAAATGGAAATGTGTATTTTTAATTTTTTAATAAAAATGACGTTTCCCGGGATTGGGTGTGGGACCGGTTGTCGAAAGGCTTGTCAACTATCACATTGTGGGACTTAGTGCTTTCGGCTAGTTTGTCTACCTTTTCGAGGATATGGGCTTGAAGATACTTTCTTCTGACTAACACGGTATGTTAGAACACATGGAATTTCTAAGATATTGTGTTAAAATCAATGATTTTAATAATTGAGTCGTTTGATGGGTACCGTAACATTGTACGTTATTTTTCACATTTAGTGGGTTCGATTTCCTGTTTAGTATTTATTATACAGCTGTTGCCCGCGGGCAACGTAATTAATGGTCCCATTGGAACATTTTTCCAAGATAAAAACTATCCTATGTATTAATCCAAGCTACCAGCTATGTGTGTGCCAAATTTCATGACAGTTGGTTCATGACAATTGGAATTTGTTCTCAATAAATAAATAAATAAACTTTTTTCAATAGAAACAATTTTTGTGTGAAGGAGTGACAAGCAAACAAACAAACATACAAACTTTCGCATTTTGTAATATTAGTATGACTACTTACATATTTTCACGCCAAGATCTTTGCAGGTTAGGCAGAGATTATCGAGTACAAAGTGTAACGATTCCTAAAGAGCTGTCTAGCTTTCTACAATTTGATTACACTTTTCATGCATTCCAATAAGCACAAAGTGTAACGATTTCAACAAAACTGCCTAACTTTCTCCACCTTCGTTATACTTCTCATATTTATTCCACTTCTCTCACACACCTGTTCTTGAAGTTCTTGACATCATCCTCGGATAATACTCTAGCAATTTGGTCGTGGAATGTAAACTCACTATAATACTCGTATACTACGCTTCCGAAATACGATAGCTGTTGCCCAGATAACCCTGTCTGACCTTTGACTATCTTATTAATAAACAAAGACTAAAGTCAGAGTAAAGTTAATTTGATGTTATAGTCTGTACCACAGAGTAATAAAGACTATAGTATGTATCTAGTAGTCTATGTCTATTCTTTCTTTCTTTCTTTAGCTTTTGGCATTCGCGTTAGCATTTTTCCATTAATCAAGTAGAAATTTGTATCAAGTTTACCGATTTACCAAAATCGGGTTTCAATTAAATTATTCAAAATTAGTCATAAGTCGTTAGTAAGTCATGTCAGGCTTTTGGGTAAAGCGGTGGCCTCATTACTCAAGATCATAAAGTGAGATTTGGCGGCAACGAGGAAATACACGATATACTAATTTCTTCATGATTATTTCATTTGTGCACTGCCACTGAACAAAGTTGTACAAAATGCCATCAAAATTGACTAATTTCACTCTATATAAACACGAAATTCAATAATTATGAAAAAACTGCGAATATCTTTTCCGTCGATGGCGCCAAAACTCGTCTATGTTTACTAATTAGATGGCATACATGTATCCGTTTTAAGTGAGTTGTTTTAGCAAATGATTGTGTATTTGTTATACATTTCAATGTCTAAAACTTTGAAAACGATCGAAAGAAATTAATAAAATAAACAATCTACATTAACATATTAAATACAAAACATCTTTCTATAATATATTAGTACGTGATGCTAAAACTTTGGATCCCTTTTTACTAAAATTGCGCGGACGCAGGAGCATAAAATTTAGCACACTTATAGTTTTCGTGTAGGAAAAGTGTAGTACGCTAATATTTTTACATAATAATGCTTATAAAGCACATTAAATCAATAAATAAAACATTAGCCACACTACCATGCATTTGACACACACAAACTAATATATTGATGATAACGATAAGAGATCACAGATTGCGCACTAATTACTATTCATAAAGTTTAGTCTTGAAAATTGAAGATGGCGTTCTTATCAAAAAGATATTAAAATTTACTATGGTCGAATTTCGACCAAAGGGCAACCACTAGTATAAAAAAATCCCCATTTCGCGTGGTCATCGCATCACGCCCTAACGGGTGGACCAAGGGGTGGTGGTGATATGGTTCTTTTAAAAAGAAAAAATAGGAAAAACATTTAACGCTTTAATCCATACGACTATTACTAGCTGTTAATACGAAGTTAGCCGGATCGGCTAGTAAAAAATAACCTGCCCATAAAGTTAATGTAACTTTCTGCGTAAATAGATTAGTTTTGACATGCTCTTTTTAATCCCCAATGGAAAAGGGTGTTATAAGTTTGACGTTACTGTGTGTGTGTCTGTGCCATCATAACTTTTGAACATATTGTGAGGTGATTTCGATGTGGAGTTTTTGTTTATAAGCTTAGCTACATTACAGACAAGTTTTGCTTAAGTTATTTCTTTGATTTGATATCCATATTGCTATAAAACTGGCTGTATCTAAAACAGGAATTCTGCATTCGTCGTGTTTTTTTTAAAAATAATAACTTATAACAATAAGGTGATTAATACGCGTTTTAAACGGCTGTTAACATCGATTTGTATCCGTCTGGACCGTTGATTTCATCCAAATTTAATGATAATTGGAAGATGGAAACAAAGACTAGGTGGTGAGTTTCGTAGCGATTCGCCTGGATTGGTACCACCGCCTTACCTATTCCTGCCGCCATAACGTCCAATGCTTGCCGTTGACGTGTTCCGGTTCGGAGGGTAAGGTAGCCGGTAAACTTACTTTACTTTACTTTGGTGTCTCTAGGCGGCGTGAATTTCTTACCTTCAGGAAATGGGTCTGCTTATTTGCCTTTCATCATCATAAAAAAAGTTTCCTCCAAGGCCACCTCGGTTGGTAGACGTGTCTATCACATCTTTAAAAAGCAAATTATTGCTTATTGCTTTTCTGTTGGTCAAAGCGTCGAAGATGAATAGAAAACAAACTTCGTCTCGCTGGTGGATAAATAAAACTTTTTTGTTTCAGAACACGAGGACTTTGTGAAACCAATAAAATCTCCAACGATGGCTGGCGGTTTGTTTGCCATATACCGCGAGTATTTCAATTACATTGGAAAATACGACGCTGGCATGAACGTGTGGGGCGGGGAGAACTTGGAAATATCCTTTAGGGTGAGATTTATGTTTTATTAGCTATTTTCCGCGGCGGTGTTTGTATGGTCCTACAGGAACATTGTTTCGGGATAAAAACTATACTGTGTGTTAATCCAAGTTATCCTCTATGTGTGATAATTTCATGAAAATCGGTTCAGCAGTTTTTGCATAAAGGGTAACAAACAAACATACAAACTTTCGCATTTATTATATTTATAGTGGTATAGATCGACTAACTGAAACGACGCGCCATACTGTCGATAATGCACGCAATATATAACATAAAAATAATTCTGTCTTGGACAATAATTCATACATGCAAAATTTAAATGCTCTTCCAAAGTAAGTAACATGTCTTTGCGGAGAACCCATTTCAAGGTATTGGCGGGAACATGTACGGGGAAGTGAGGGAGCGTACTGCTTCCTCGCTCATATTTGTTCATACTCGCGCTTCGTTTCCTTTGCTTGTGTGTAGTTCCGTAAAAATTTTGCTTTGTGTTGTATACTGTATATTGAAATATATTGGTAGAACATGTTTAAGTGCCTAAATATTTTGTAACATCTTTTATCACCCATATTCCGCTAATAAATATTTTTCATTTAATTTCAAAATAAATATTGATCTTTTATTTTCTTGTTACATACGAAATAGAATTTCTATTAACAAAAATCATTGCGAATGTCAAAATGTGACACTTGACTGACCTGTGCGCAACAACAACACTGTAGATTGTAATTCTTGAAAAAAATTATACATGTTATATACAGGGGGTATTTGACACCGTAACAAAAACTTCTGTGTTAGTTTAGATATTTCAAAATACGTTTAGATACTTCAGACTTCAAAATTCCTTTAACAGTTTTTGTCGGAAACAAGTGGTTAAATATTTAGCAGTTTTTGAGCCCGCAATGTATAGCGAACAAAGTATGTGCATTAATCCGCGCGTTGCGAGCTGTACGTGCCGACCTAATACGCTTTTTTATTACATTGCTGTTTTTAGTAAAAATGTGTTATTTATTAGACATTAAATAAAAATCGAGTTGCGTTAGATAGTATTTAAGAAATAATAGTGAAATCAATAAAAAAATACAAAATTCATGAAACTTCCGACACAAAATTTCAACTACATAATATGTATGTTATGCATGTCTGACCGTCTTGTTGGTCGAGTGGCTAACGTACACGCCTAACTACATCGAGCAACTACGAGGTTCGGGTTCGATTCCCGATAGGGCAGGCATTTGTGTGATGAACGTTTAGATGTCTGCATTTCCGGGTCTGGGTGTTTATTAAATTTATTCTGGTATCTATTTAAGTATTTCCATGTATTAGAATCGTTGACTAACACCCATAACACAAGCATGGAATTTGCTTACTTTGGGGTTAGATTCAATTTGTGTGACTTGTCCAGGGACGCTTGTGTTTTTTTATTTATTTATTATTCATTGTTCATTATGTCTATCATGTACAGAATCCATGGTTGCATTTTTCGTTACGCTGTCATTTACACGGTGTATTTAAGATCTCGCTATTAATATTAATATATGTGCACTAATTAAGAAATCAGATATTATTACAGCTTAGACGATCTCTACTGATTCTGGTGTAGGTGGCAATCGAGCCTATCGTCGACCGGGTATATAAATTATCCTATCCCAGGCATTGTGGATTTTACTAGTAAATTGAAAAAACGCATTTTATTTTTGTGAGCGAAAAAATTGCGGTCGAGACCAGGTGGTCAAACCGGTTATGGAGTCAAGTCCAACAACGAACCGCTAGACTACAGAGACGTTTATTTTTTTTCTGAGGTTTATCTATCTACCTTTAGTAAATAATATATATTTTGTGATTCTTCCTTGAATGAACATTGAATATTTTATTAATCTCGGAAACGGCTACAACATTATCTTCGCCCATATCCCCGAATAGGTAGGCAGAGGCACCACCACCCACGACTAGCTGAAGACACTAAGTCCCACGTGATAGATGGCAACAGTTTTCGTGAAAACTGGTATGAAAGGGATTTTGGGGGCGATAAATCGATCTAGCCAGATTACATTTTGAAAATGTCGTTTAATAAAAATGCAAAACTCAATCAACCAGGTCACTTCAACTTTACAAATAAAATATACTAATATTTTTTTTAGATATGGATGTGTGGCGGTATTCTAGAGTTCATCCCATGCAGCAGGGTTGGCCACGTGTTCAGAAAGCGTCGCCCGTATGGGTTCCATGAGAAAGAGGACTACATGCTTCGTAACTCCATGCGGATGGCTCGCGTGTGGATGGACGAATATGTGGTAAGTCAGCTCGTAAGCTGTGGGCGTAGTTGTTAGTAACACCGTGACTGAGGTAGTAAAGTTTTATGACAACTTTCGAATTTGCACCACCGCTGCCTCTTGCTGTCATTATTACGTCAGACCTCGGCACTGTTGTGTTCCGGTTTGGGGGTAGTCGATAAGTATATTCAAGAGGCTGAACAATTCTAGCTCAGGTAGGCACTCCAACTATATAATCTTTAGTGTATATAGGCGGCGATTATTTCCTATTCCTATATTTAAAAAAAACAGACAATTTTTTTTGTACTTTATTCTTTTGAAATTTAAAACAAAATCACGTGATTGAAAACTCACACTCAAAACGAGTATTTTTTTAATGTGAGAGGTCAGCGAACAAGCACAAGGTCTCCTGATGTTAAAAGATAACCTATAGACACCATAGATATTAAAGGTGCGTCGCTGTGGCCGGGATGTTAGGCATGTTGTACAAATCGACCGGCTACCCTCTGGGCCGGAACATGAAAGAGTCATTATAGCTGCAGGAATAGGTAAGGCGGTAGACCCCAAATTTTGTTTTTTAAATTTTAAACTTTAACGTTTAAAGTTTGTAAGTTCTAACAGATTTTAATTATTCAACTATTATATTAAATATTTTATATTTTTATTAAAACAACGTTCAAACATATAAAAATGCTTTAAACGTGTTTTGCGCTTAAGTTTAAAATGAAGTGAGAATAATTCAGTATTGTGTTGATTATAATATAAGGACAAAGTTATAGAAGAGAATCTTGCATTTAAGTTTAAAATGAAATTAGAAAAATTCAGTATTGTGTTGATTATAAGGACAAAGTTATGGAAAATAATTTGGCATTTAAGTTTAAAATGAAATGAAAATACATAATTCAGTAATGTGGTGAATATAATTTAAGGACAAAGTTATCGAAAAGAATCCCAGCGCTGCCCATTTGGTAATCGGTGATATATCAGACCGCGTGCAGCTCCGTAAGAGTCTAAACTGCAAGTCCTTTAAGTGGTATATTGACAACGTGTACCCAGAATTAGAAGACAGTCAGGATACAGCGGCCAAAAAGAGATTGGCTGCTTTAAACGACCCCGAAAAACACAAGTTTCAACCGTGGCATTCTAGGTAAGTTTCAGTTCGACCCTTCTTCTCTATTAATAATCTCTATTAATACAGAATTATATTTTTTTTGTAGAAATCGTCTAAGCTGTGTTATGCGATGAATGAAAAGTATATTAGTTGACTTCTTGAGGTCCCGGGTTCGATCCCCGGGTCGGTCGACAAAAAATATTAGAATGTGTATATTTTCAATGATTCTAACAAAAAAACCGATGCTCGGGATTGAATATGCGCCCGGTTGGCTATAGGCTTGCCACCTATCACATTGTGGGAATTAGTGGGCTAGTCGTGGGTACTTTGGTTGTGCCTCTGCCCACCTTGTCGGAGATAGGGGCGTGAAAATATTTTTTTATTACTTAAGTTTTCTTTTGTTTACTTTAAGATGTTATGTATGAGCCTGACATCTAAGCCTATCAATAAAGTTTTAAAAAAGTCAGGTACCGCTTTGACTGAATTTTAAACTTTTTTTTCGATAGTAATCATCATATGTTGACTCTTAATCAGGTAGATAAACCAACAACAGCTTCCATCATCATTCCCATCAGACAGTTTCCATCACATCTAATAAAGAGATATTAAACTTATACTGTCATTATTGAAGTTGTCTGTCACATAGTATGAATTCTTTAAACAGGAGTTTAAACTCTCATTATGATGACTGTTTCTTCTTCATAATAACTGATGGTTTTCTATTGTTGATAGAAAAAGAAATTACACAGACTCATATCAAATCAGGCTGAAGAACACCTCTTATTGTATACAAACTGCGAAGGATATCAAGAGCAAAGGCAGTGGTCTGATACTAGCTAGCTGCATCAGGACACTGAATCAGGTATACCCTATTTCCAACCAACTTCTTTCATTTTGTTGTGTTAATTATTAATATGGAAGGAGCTTGTGTAAGAAAAGTAAAAATAAAAAAAAAAGTTAAAATGTTAGAATGATGTCAGAATCAAATAGTTTGATAGAAGGGAATAAGAAAATAAAGGATACTAAATAAAAATGTTGTAGTATTATAATAGTATAAATAATATAGTTTTGTATCTCTTGGTTGATATTACAGCGTAATTTATATTATGATTAGATATTATTAAAAAATAGAACAGAAACTAAAATGTGTTAAAACCAAACTATTGCTTATTTTATTGGTAAAACTGTTAAAATTGATTTTAATATTTCTTTGTTTTTATTTTTTTATATTCATTAATGATTTGGGATAGTTGTTTTTTATCAACGGTATACAAATAAAAAAATATTTCGTGTAAAATGTTGCCAAGACGAGTTACAAAGCTTTTAACTCGCTTTTTTTTGCTTTAGTTGTATTAAAAGTTTAAGCTTTATCCTTCATTAACAAATGTAGATTACCGTCAACATTAAAATGATACTGAAAACCAGTGATTACATATACATACATACATACATGACAGAGAGTACACCTGCTTCAATTAATGTTGAGATATTCCCCTTTGTTGGACTCATGTTACCACACTTTATTGGTTTCTTAGTATTTTTAAAGGAAATATTCTTAAGTAGTTTTTATTTTTAGTGATGTGGGGTTATTTTGTGAGAAGGGGTCCACTTATAAATATTTTCTTTTGTTTTTATTATTTAAACATTGTACACAAAACAATACAGAGATATATCAATAGTATTATCTCTAAAAGATATTCCTTTCAGCAAACCCAAAATACAGATAATGCTTATAGGAAATGTAGAATATACAAATTACTAGAAACTTAGTACACCAAAAAAGAATTGATAGCTATGTCTAGTGTGTCTTTCTTTTTTACTAGTGGTCGCCCGTTGGTCGAAATTCGACCAGTATAAATTTTAATATCTTGTTGATAAGAACGCCATCTTCATTTCTTAATACCAACTACTTTGTTTCCATACTTTTTAGTGCGCCATCTGCGATCTTTTATCGTTATCATCAATATATTTGTTTGTGTGTGTAAAATGCATGGCAGTGTGGGTATTGTTTTATTTATTGATTTAATGTACTTTAAGCATTATTATTGAAAAATATTAGCGTTCTGCACTTCTCCTATACATAAACTTCTTAATTTTTAATCACGGATTAATATATAGATTATAATCAAGGACGTCAAATTTATGTTTGATTATGAAAGTATGGAGACACGTTCGAAGGAAACATTGCAGTTGATGATTTGATCATTGATTTTCAGATGTGGTTTGAAACGGATCGGAATGAACTGGTCATAGGTCGGACCCTCTGCCTCGACGCCGTCAACAATGTGTCGCCCATCATCGGCAAGTGCCACGAGTTGGGCGGGACACAGGAGTGGAAGCACAAGGGATCTGTAAGTTATTTGGTTTACTATCTATTTCGCGCGGGTTCGTTTTTGTTAGTTGATAGTACCGAATAAGTACGGCTTTACTGATGGTAAGAGATAATCGTGTTAGGCCGAAGTGTTAGGCTAATTGTAAAGGTCATTTTACGGCCAATGTTAATAATGTATCTCTAAAGATGGATTTCAAGCAATCTAGGTAGCTGCGTATCCGCCGGACTATCCTATACCTAATTGCCATATTTATCCTATCCACAGATATGTTATTGACAAGCGATAATATAAAAAATATCAAAATATCAATCTTGGACAGCTAGTTTTGGATTAGGATTGATTATTAATATTGGCTGGTAGTTATTGCTAAATAGCGGCTTGTTAACTTTAGAATTTTTCAGTTTAGCTGCTTTTAGCGAACATTTATTTTCAAAAATGGTAAAACATAGAATTAATATACTTCTTAAACACATACAACGAGGTTTTAAAAAATGTCATAATTACTAGGTGGTACTTAGCCGCTACTTAGCTTGAGGACGACAGCGCACCACTCTATTAGATAATGGGATCATCCTATCTTTTAAGTTGTTTCTAATTATAGATTTCATGAAATTTGATAAAAGTCGCTTATGATTGTGTTGAATGTATATTGGTTACGAAATACTGTGGATTTTTTTTGGTGAAAAGGTCCATGGTGAAGTTTGTTCTTAAAACAGTAATTTAAACACAGTAAAACTACATGGATTGGAATTTTACGACCTCGGGTTTTATCCGAGGATGTTGTCAAGAGTCTCCAAAACCGGCGGGTGCATGCCGTAAGCATCATCCAGACGGTGTGATCACGCCCCAATCACCACAAAGGTGACCTTTAAAACTCTGTTTGAAACAAACCAATATTTGGATTAAATCTACGTTCCACACGGATGCAAACTAATGTTCTTTCTTTCTTTAGGTTTTGGCATTCTCGTTAACATTTTGCCATTAGTGCAGTATAAATTTGCATCAAGTAAAAACCGATTTACCAAAATTGGTTTCAATTATTCAAAATTAGTAACAAGTTGTCAATAAGTCATGTCAGGTTGAGTAATGCGGTGGCCTCATTGCTCAAGCTCATGTAGTGAGATTTGGTGGCAACGAGGAAATAGACGATGCGCTAATTTCTTCATTATTATTTCATTTGTACTCTTCCATTGAACAAAATTGTACAAAATGTCACCAAAATTGACTAATTTCACTCAATATAAACATGAAATTCAATAATTACGAAAAAAATTCTACCATCTTTTCTCTCGATTGCGCCAAAACTCAATTAATGTTTTGATCCGTGTAAAAGCCCTATTAAACTCAAAGTTTTTAAAGCCTCATCCAGACGGTTGTAATGATGCCTTAATCACGCCTTCCACAAAGGTTAACTTTGTGGAAATTTTTTGATAGAAATCGAAATTTAGAATAAATCTACGTTCCACACGGATGCAAACCAATGTTTTAATCCGTGTGAAACCCCTATAAGCCATAGAGAAAATAGAGAAATAAATAATTAAATAAATAAATATTCCTGGACACAAATTGAATCGAAACCAAACCTCGCGATTGGTCAGTGTAGTTAGGCGTGTACGCTAGCCACTTGACCAACGAGGCAGTCAACTAATAAAAAAAATATTTTGTACGATAAAATAGTTAATTTTTCGCTCAACTATAGTTAACGCAAATTGGCGCTGATAAGAAATGTTAATTTCAACAAAGTATTCAACAGCTTTGTGACTGTTGATCAACAATATTGTTAAACTGTTGATAAGCTGTTACTCAACTTATGTTTATCGTGAATAAGTAGCTGAAAGCTAAATGCCTTTGTTATTTTGGTTTTTTATTGCCACAACAATGTAGAGTTAAAATGTGTAGTGTGTTATTACGATTTCAATTTTGCCTGCGGTTACTTCCGGATATTGATTTATTCAGATCTCCCATAACCCGTTTAGATATAGGGATATTACCCACTCACTATCTAATTTTAATTTATCTAAACTAAAATTAATATAACTTTATCTTATTTCAACGAAAGTAGAAGAAAGAGACAAAACACTTACAGTGCTGTCAGATTAGTCTGTACATTTCTGCAAAATATGTTGAATATGTTACTCGAAAAATGTTGAATAATAACGCATTGACCTCTAAGTATATGGACATGAAATAGTTACCAAAAAAGCCTGCCGCTGGCTACTAAATATGGCTGCCATTTGACATTACTAAGGCTGTCCAAAAAACGTAAAGTATCGATATCGATACATAATCCATAATCTTAAAATCAAAAATTTTCAATAAACCTCCGACAAACCAATTTTTACGATAGTTACGTTTCCAACGATAAACACACACTATCGCACACATTTTGATGTGCTTTAGGCAAACTCCAAATATAATAAAACACAATACAGTCAGCTTTTAAAAAAGTATGATCAAACAGCAACCTCCCAGTTCTTTCATTAGGTCCTTGTCAAGGTATTCACTATTATATTTATTGTGTCTATAGATCACGGTTCTATTTTATAATCGCCATGTGCTTGTCCGCACACTTATTACGTAAAATACCAATTTTCGACAAAATTTGGTATAGTAATTGTTTTAGACACTTTAAAGAAACAAATAATATTATCACGCTGGCAAAGCCGCGGGCAACAGTACAAATAAAAGTTTGTGTCAGAAAAAGTAGTAGGTATTTCGATATTGATACATGAACTACTAATATAGATATGTATTATTATTTACCCCTCGATTGAAAT
>NJDD01000892.1:116548-141240 GCA_002245505.1 Calephelis nemesis
AGAGACAAAGAGATGTTGTTAAGTAATATGTCGATTCCAACGGTATTTATACAATTAAATTAGCTATATAACATTGTTGCACTTCTTTATATATTCCTATTTCTATGTAATAACGTCACAATTTGACATGTTCAGAATTGAACTAGCTCGTTTGTTTTTGTGTCATTTGTCAAAAAGATAGTAGGAAGTTAAAATAAGTAAAGCTTAAAGTCCGGTGAAGGTGTTATAACCGTGAGTTGGCAACACATTAGTCATTCCAAAAAAAGAAGTTAAGTTTATGAACAGCAGTATCACCATTTATGTCACTCCTCTTAACTATCTCCACTCACAAAAATATTATAAATGTAGTTGAACTGTAAAAAAACGACTTTAATCTTAATAATTGTCATCTAAGTACAAAAAATTGAGTATTTTGTTTGCATCATCTTCTTTTGATTATTTCGAAAGCTGAAGATCTAAATGGTTCCTAGCTGCATTTCATAAAGGTTTTGGTGGGTTTATTCAACATATTACTTTTATGATTATTATTTATAACTAGCTGTCCCGGCGAATTTTGTTCCACCTCTTCTTTTTGTATGGAAAAGCTTGAAATGGTTTTTTAGTTTCCTAGCAGTTTTTTTCTTATCCTTTAAACCTTCCCTGGACTTGCACAAATATTCGAAATTAAAATTAGCCAACTCGGTCCAGCTGTTTTCGAGTTTTGGCGAGACTTACGAACAGCAATAGATTTTTATATATAAGAAGACTAGCAAGTTCACGCAGCTTCGCCTGCGTAACTTGGCTTCTACTCCACCGATTTTGATGAAATATCGCCTGTGTCACTCAGGGATGTCGTAAGGTGAAAGAATTTTTAAAATCGGTCCAGTAGTTTCGGAGCCTATTTATTTCAAACAAACAAACAAAAAATCTAACTTTTCCTCTTTATAATATCAATATAGATAAGATAAGATAAAAAGACTAGTAGGACATGGCGCCGTTTTGGCATGAAAGACAATCTCTTTAGTAATATGGATGTATATTTTTATCTTACAGGCCGGCAGTCCGATTTACAATACAGCAGCAGGGATGTGCCTCGGAGTAGACCGTGCATACCGGTCAGAACCCCTCTTGATGGTCATATGTGACAATAGGCCAACCAACCAATGGGACTTTATCCGATCTTAGACATGGAAAATGAAGCTCTGAGAATACTCAACCCCTCGAATAATAAATTAGATGTCATATTTGTTACCAGGTAAGATTTGATAATTGAAATGAATGGAAAAAGGCGTTACTTTCCGGGAATCCATACTTAAATCAAAAGTAACTGATGGAAGTTAAATATATTTTAAGTGTTTTGAAATCAAAATGTACTGAACACACAATAAATAGATTAAGTTTTAGGGTAAATTGTTCGGTTACAAAACTTAATATCTTAAAAGTCGCACAAGACTCGTTTTTTTGTCTAGGAGTTTTTTTCTGGTTGCCGTAGTCATGCAAGATGGCTTCTATATGATTTTAGACAACATAATAAAAGTTGTAAAAAACTTAACATAAAAAAAAAATACTCTCTGTGGGGAAAATTTACATCTACCAAATTTATCTTTTAAAAAATCATTTAATTTGCCTCCTAAAAGCTAATATTAAAAGCTTATTTATAATTCTGTATTATTTTAAAAGCAGTTTATACCAGTTTCAATACAAAAACAATTTTATTGTCTCCTAATAGTTTTTATTTATTTTCTGGCAAACAATTATTGGAGTATTTTTAATCCCCTTACATTTCAAATACAGCGTTAGGTTTGAACAGCTTTAACACTAAAACAATTAATAAAATCATGTTTTAAAATCCGTTTTTCACAAAGAAGTGATTTTTATTCCTAACAGTTTTAATACCAAGATTATTTTTCACAGCCATTTTTTTCGTCGTAAAATTTTCAGCTGGCAGCTGTCATCTTTCCACAATTATATTACGTTCATTGAATTGAGTCATCTATCCACCATAATTTTAAAATTAACTAGCTGTCCCGGCGAACTTCGTTCCACCCGTTCAATTTGTATGGAAAGATATAAAGAATTGTTTTTCCCATTTTCCCTGAAATTTTCCTGGCTTTTCTCTTCATAAGTACCTTCTTCTAACAATAACTAACACAACAAAAAAAGAATTAGCCAAATCGGTCCAGTGGTTCGGAAGCTATGCCCTACCAACATATTTAGCAATTCATTTTTATATTATAGATATAGTTGAATAGTACTGCTATTATAGCAGATAAGGAAGCTTTAGGCCATCTTGTGACTACGGCTCATGTAACAAAATCGAAACTAGATTAAAATTGATAGGGTCATATGTTAGTCCCGTAGTAAAATTAACTGAGAAAATTGTAATATGTATGTTGTTTCATAATGACATAGTAACTATCTAAATTGGATGTTTTAATCTAGACGGTCTTATTAAGTTTAAGGGAGATAGTAAGAAATTGATGTATATTTTGTAAAGTGGGAGTAAATGAAGTATTTCTTTCTAATTCGAAGAGAGGATCGTATGTGAATGTATTTGTACATTTTGACTATTTTTAATAGCAATAAGAAAATATAGCACTTCTACAGTTGATGTTTTATTTTTTTTCATCACACTGTTTAAAAATATTAATTTTTGTAGTAATTTTGTGGCGTGTTCACTAAACTTAATTTTAAGTTGTCGCTATTTTCTTGAAACGATAGTAATAGAAAGAGACAACACGTTTAATCCTTTTATGCTAGTTTGTACATGACATTTCTAATGATTTTTAATTTATTCCTCGGAAAACTTTGATAAAAACGTCACAATTTGACATGTCCTAACTAATCTTACTTGTCTAAAATGTCAGCTATCTTTTTTCGTTCTGTTTCATTGGATAAAGATAGCGTACAATTAAAATAAGTTTAGTTGGTGCTCAACAGAATTACCACCAGTGTTTCTTTAAAAATAGTGACAATTTGAAATTGAAATTTGAATATATTTTTTGAATTCTGAATAAACTTCACCAAGTTATGCAAGTATTCTTCGGAATAAGTAAGAATGACTACTTATTCTGTGGGGATACATCTGTGTTTCATATTCTGGTACCTACCTACTTTAGCCGCTATATTTATAAGCGTTTTTGGAAAGCTTAGGCATTTTGCAATAATTAATAAATTGTTAATACATAAAACATGACAAAATATTATTAAAATTAAAAAACTCCCGTCAAAACCCAGATAAAGTAACCCAATATAATGTACGAGTAATGTAGCCAAAACCTATGTCTAAAATATCTAAGAACCATTTAGATCACATCAGATTTCAAACAAAGAATTCTATCGAAAATGAATCATCCGTTCTAAAGTTATGATACCACAGATACAATACACGTCAATATTTTATCACCTCAGTTTTCCGTCGGGGGTTGACATTTCCAGGTATTTTTACACGTCTATTGTTAATGAAAACATCGGACACAAACGATACAAACACACTTAAACATTAAATAAGACTGTCGATAACATTCCTATTCATAGGACTTAGTGTTTTTCTGTTTATTAAATATAGTATTTTACATTGATTAATCCCAGGATTGTTTAAGTAGCTTTAATAATGTGGAAACCGTCCTATGTTGTGATAAAAGTGCAAACATAAAGATATACAGTTGTTTGATATCTTTTTTCAGCCTGCGTAATATTGTTTTTATTGGTTGTGATTTTTTACTACAAATCTGAAATATTTTCTAAATGTTTCGCCATTTTGGTGTAAAAGATATACTATAATGCTTTGTATTTCTTTTAGTCGTATGTATTCGTATATTGAGGTGATTATAATCAAATATTCTTTGCATGCATGCATTTGCACAGATTTCTACTGGAATTTTTACTATCTGAAATTGATAATGTCCGAAACCTGGTTCCAACACTGGGTGATAAATTACAAGACCAAAATATTAGACATTAACAAAGCTAGGACCAGTTTCACCTTTGATTATTTGCCGAGTAAATCAGTCCTATAGATTTGATTAAAGTGTCGGATAACGTTCTGAATATTAATTAATATTGGCCATGATTTCACCGTAATAATAAAATACTTTGCTATATTTTGCTCTATAGTTGCAATGCACTAAATTTCTATTTTCGCGCTACCTGCAAATGAGACTGAATGTACTAGAAACAATAACTTTTTTGTCTTTCGACTGTCCAATTTTATTTTGACGTGTAATTTTTAGTCTTCTATTTTGTACGCAATTCTGGTTTTGTTTTGGCGATAAAGATGATAGAAGCGCCTACATTGAATCAAAAAAAGAAGGCCGCTAGTGATAGGATTTTTTTTACTAAACAGCTGTTGGTGGCAGAATAGACACTTCCAAAATAAAATAAAAAAACAAGTATACGTTAAGTAAAAACTTTTTTATGCAAGTGTTATGGCTGAACATAACCTTACATAAAAAGTAATTGCAACTAATGACCTATGCTTAAACGCGAGTGTTTCTAAAATAAATATAGAAAATCGTTTTGAAACGAAAGAGATAAAACTTAGCTAATGAGTCGGTGATACGTGCAGATTTTCTAAACTGCAGTTGCCTTATTATACAAATATTTCTGTAAACACGTAGTATACATACGCCCTCTTCATTAACATTTTATTATAATTGTTCGTTCTATTACGTTTCGTGTTCTGTTTATATTATTTGACAAAATATAACTGCTACCTCGAAGCCATTTGACGCATAGACATTGTTAAGCATAACATTAAAAAAATATGTTTTTCTACAAGCCTACTGTTAATCATCCCCAAAAAATATCATTGAAAAAAAATCAAACGTTTGTTTGACAATGAGACTAAGTTTTTTTATTAATACACTAGCGGCCTGTCCCTTTTGTTTATAAACTCAGATGTACACTATCCTACTTTTTCAAGTTGGATCAAATTGCACACGATTTGTGACGACACGTGCAAATTTGATTAAAATTGGGTAATTAGTTTAAGAGTCAATTGGAAAGTGACGAATAAATAGTTCATGTATATTAAGATTTGGTGTATTGCAAAATAATACTTTTGTGGTTGTGCAGTACAAAAAATATTTCATTAACTAAGACAAATGATCAAACATTTTTAAATTTCCAAATTTTTTTTTCGTTGTTAAACTATATCTAAAAGACTTAAACGAAAAAGAAGTTTCAGAAAAACTTGTATTTTTATAACAATAATACAAAAATATTGAACAATAACTAGGTTAGTAGGACAAAAATAAAAAAGCAGTCTAATTGAGAGACGTTTATAATGAAAAAATATGTTATATTAAAAAAAAACAGTTTCCCGCAGATCCTATGAAGATTTTACTTTTTATTATTAGGTTTTTTAAAATAAATATTTTGTTTCGTTGGTTAGAATCATTTATTAATAATAAATCAATTATAACAGTTATTATTATCTAATATATACAATGGACATGTCGATTTATTTTTATAAATAACTAGCGACCCGCCCCGGCTTCGCACGGGTGCAATGCTGATATACTAAATACGCTACAGAAAAACTGTGAACGTTGTTTATAAAATTGTTATTGTTATTTTCCTCGCTACAAAACTCCGATAACGCGTCCGATCGCTGCTAAATTCAATGTGCTATAAGGAAATCCGCGGCCTCCGACGCGCTATTTATAGGCACGCTGCCGCCGCGCCGCGACGCCGTAAACGCTACGTTCCGCAATTTTTAAATCTGTACATCTTCAAAAATATTGATTTAAATCAGATGCTGTAAAAGGCCAAATAGATCTATATTAAATCAACAATGTATTTAAGGTATTTAATTGGATAAGGATTAATGCTGTATTGGTTAAAATCGCTTCGAATATTAGTCATTATTTGTCGTAAAAAGTAAATGACAAAAAAATGTTATTGTGGGATATCCATAAGAGATAGACATATGTATACCATCGCGGAGTTTTCTGTAGACCTTTTCATTGTGTACAATACTTAGTACATTATTTTGATAAATCTCGTAGGATTCAGCCTGCGTTTGCAATGTAAGCGGAAAAAATGTAATTATTTGCGACATCACATTAGAAACCTCAAAAATAACAGTATTTGTCCACTATTTAATGGATGATATTATACATAAAAACCTTCCTCATGAGTTACTCTATCTATTAAAAAAAACCGCATCAAAATCCGTTGCGTAGTTTTAAAGATTTAAGCGTTCATAGGGACATACAACATGACACATGACAGAAAAAGCGACTTTGTTTTATACTATGTAGTGATAGTGATGTGATTTTTTGTGTTATCATAATGTAAACATCACATGTTTCCTTTTGATGGTCAGAATATTTGTTAGTATGCAACATATCTGTATATTATTTGCCTTATGCATAGTCTACATTGCTACTTATAATACAAGCTATATATTGTCAACTTAAACTTTGGAGTACCTTAGGTTATGCTAAATAATAAGTAAAACAAAAGAAATGAAAAGTTTTCTTTATTTTTTTTGTTTTTCATGAGCATCTTCTTACATTTACTGTAATTCAGTGAAATTATATAAAAAATATGAATTTAGGAAGCAAATATTAATGACCAGATTGTCGTGTTTAAATTTGTTTATATTACTGTTGTGTAATTTAATATAATGTAACATTGATTTCACATAACTATATATACTAGTGGTCGCATAACTATACATACTAGTAATAAGATTCATTTGATACTTGAAAATACTACACAAGCGCATGCAATTAAAAACGTATCTTCAGACCCGTATTTCTGTAAAGGCCAAGTTACGTAAGACACCCAAATTAGCCAAAGGTAGCTAAAAATTATGTACCTATACTAGTGGTCGCCCATTGTTCGAAATTCGACCATAATAAATTTAATTATCTTGTTGATAAGAACGCCATCATCATTTCTCAAGACCAACTAATTTGTTTCCAAACTTTTTAGCGCGCCATCTGTGATCTTTTATTGTTTTCATCAATATATTTGTTTGTGTGTGCCAAATGCATGGTAGTGTCTGTAATATTTTATATATTGATTTGATGTACTTTGTAAGGATTATTATTGAAAAATATTAGCGTTCTGCCGTTTTCCTACACATAAACTATCAGTGTGCCAAATTTTATGCTCCTACGTCCGCGCAATTTTCGTAAAAAGAGGTCCAAAGTTTTGGCATCACGAATTAACATATAGATTGTAACCTAATGTATTAAGTCTTAACTATTTTTAAATTATACATTGACTACGCGTCTTCTGGAAATGTCTATAGCATAGAAGTTTAAAAAATAGTTTGTAGTGAGAAGCAAAATAATTTTATATTACATTTTTTAATCTAGGTCATAAGAAGGTAATTTTAGAATAAATATGTTTATGACAGAAATGTTAATTTTTATGTGTCAATTTTAGTTAAATTGAAAAATATTTTACCGACGTTGAATCTCATCTATTAAAACTTTATTGTTACAGTGCGATCAACTTGTATTACAGTAAACAGTGTCGCTAATGTGCAGTTCAGTGAATTTTTAATTAAATAATAATTAATAATTTATTTAGAAAGTAGCAATAATATTAAATAAAAAAATAATAAGGAAATTTAGATTTGGGAATTTAATTTTCGGTGCTTACACTTCAGAAGCCGACAGTGGAATGACCTTTGACGATAAAGCGGCTCTTTTAATTTTTGGCATGGGCGTCAGCATCTGCCATTAGTGAAGTTTAAATTTGCATCAAGTTAAAGATATCCAATTTACCAAAATTGAGCTTAAATTATTTAAAAATATTCTTCTACACTAGTCGTAGAAAGTCACGTTTGGATATTTGACAAAGCGAAGGCCATAATACGTATGCTCTTGTAGTAAGATTTGGCGGCGACGAGGAAATGCACGATATTTTTTTCATTGAAATTTCACTTGTACACTTTGATTGAACAATATCGTATATTACTACAACAAAACGCACTAATTTTGCTTAATGTATATATGAAATTCAATGATTACTAAAAACTGTTACCATATTTTTTTCATGATAGCGCGAAAATAAGAAATAGCTGTTTAGTTCCGATTTTGTCTACTGATACAAGTTGATGGCACTACGATTGAAATATATACCGACATTGAATCTCATTTATTGAAACTTATCACTAATATGGTGTTTTACTATTTTTATAAGTACCCACGTCTGA
The DNA here is from genome assembly GCA_002245505.1 of Calephelis nemesis. NCBI lineage: Eukaryota > Metazoa > Arthropoda > Insecta > Lepidoptera > Riodinidae > Calephelis > Calephelis nemesis. The sequence goes on from NJDD01000892.1 coordinate 124,707, forward strand.
TTTTTGTTGCTAAAAAAATTGTGAACTTTCTGACATCGCAATGTTTTAAGGTTAAAAAGAGTGCCATGATAGTTTAAATATATTTTTATTCTTAAACCTTCTTAATACGTATCTATACAAAGTATTTGGAACCATATGTTTCAAATATTAGATATTTTTAGTATTATCGTATGTGCATGTTTATAATATTCTTTTGTTTTGACAGACCTTCTTAGTATTACTAAAAGTTGCTAGCAAATAAAGTAATTCCTCTTGTCCTTATTCGGTTGGTTGGGAAGTTAATATCTAAATCAAGGCAAACATATTTTATGATACTAGTAGAAGACTGGATAGAAAATCGAAATTTTATAAATCCGATGACCGTGTTTTGAAGTTCCAGTAACCGTATTTTGTAATACTAGTTTTGTAATTCCGCTAACCGTATACTTGTAATTCTAGTAACCGTATTTTGTAATACTAGTTTTGTAATTCCGCTAACCGTATACTTGTAATTCCAGTGACCGATTTTGTAATACCGGTTTTGTAATTCCGCTATTCGTATACTTGTAAATTTCAGTAACTGTGTTTTGTAACACAGGCGATATTGTAATGCCGCTAACCTAATGTTTGTAATACCGGTAACCGTATTTTGTAATATCGGCAACTCTATTTTCTTAATTCCGGTAACCTTATGTTTGTAATTCGGGTAACCTTATTCCTGAAATTCTAGTAATCGTATTTTTGTAAAAATGGAAACTAACTAAGTTTCATGCGAAGCTCTTACCGTGTTATTAATAAAAATGGACTAAATAACTTCTGATGTCGACCTGGTATGATAAGTATTTATAACACTGTGACACAGACTATAATATAAACCTGATTTTACACTAACCTAAATCTATTTTTATTAATAAAACAATTGATGCTTATTTGTAGTTGACTGATTAAATTTAATTAGGATCTGCAAGGTTATTCATATCTTTTTAGTGATGATCACTGGGTAAAGTATACATCAAATAGCTGTCAAAAGACGTTTTGTGTTTGCTATCTCCATTGTATTTCTGTTAGTCACTGGAGATAGTAAATATAACACACGTCATTTGACAGCTGTTTGATGTACACTTTACCCAGTGATCATAACTTACAAGATACAGAATCGGCCCTCTGGTATTAATTCTCTATACAATGTGTGAAAAACTTTATTATTGAAATTCGTCCTCAAAATGAAAAAATCGGACTGTATAATGTTCATTATTTTGTGTCGAGTTTAGTTAGACGAATATATTAACGTGAATATAAATGTATTATGCCAAAAACAGGCATAGGGAGATAAGAATCAGGAATACGTTTAACATGGATTACTTATTTTATTTGAAATAACTTTCCAAAAATCGATAAATGTTCATATTAAAGACACTTTATACAGTTATAAGTTAAACAATTCTTTTCGCCTAATATATGTGTTATACAATTTTGTTCTGTTAAGTTGAAGTGAACAGTATTTATGTATGTTCTTTTGTATTGTTTTAATATAAATATTTATAAGTGATTTATATTAATCGATGCTCGTTGAATAAAATGAACTATAGTTCTATTTGGCTATTATTTTTGTCAACTCCAGTTTCTCAAAAACATTGACCGAATTCTACATAAAAACTAACTTTTTTAAGATTTAGATAAGTCAATCAATAAATATCTCCTGAAAAAATAGTAAGCAAATTATATGCTTGTATTGAGTGTTAGTCATCGATCGATGTTTAACTTGCTCCTGGAAGGGAGCTGTGATAATAGTGTCGTAGCGTTTGTCCCCTAACCAGGGCTTGAAATACCGGTATTTTTGAGAACCGTTACATTTGACCTTGGTACGATACCGGTATTGGAGGCGTTACCGCTACTAACTGTTAGTAACTGTTAGTTCAGTCAATTTCACTTTCACAGTCTTTTTAGCCTTCTTGGTGTTCTTTGCCCTGGGCTGGTTTCGGGGCTTTGGGTCGTTTGCCGGGGCTGTCAGTGTGGACACCGGGCCAGTGTTCGCTTCTTCGTTCTTCTGTGCTTCCGGTTGCCTGGCTTTTGTTTGGCGATCACGGGTTGAGGTTGATAGATGCTAATACATAGAAATATACAAATACAAATGTCTATGTTTATTACACAAAATCCTGCTGTGATATTTAGGGTAGCTAGCACAGTATTCCCTCTGTGATTAAACTAGGGTTACGGACGGTCGCAGTTAGTTATACTAGGTAGATGGTGGTAGAAGACTAGTAGAGTTCAGTCAATCTCGACTAAAAGCCATACAAAAAACTTACGCGACGCTACGTACGCTACAGGTATTTGCGGGTATTTGTAAAATAAAAAACAACTGACATTGATATGTTAATCAACATTTATTTTAACATTTAAAATTACATAAAAAGGAGGCTTTTTGCCTTAAAAGTCTTTGATTATTCATACTGTGCCTACAGAATTGATTTCATTTATAGAGTGATTGAAATTGCAAAATACAGAAAACGAAAACGTGCTGCTTTTTATAGTAGATTTGGCAATACGGCAGTGTAAGTCTAATGTTGCTAACCTCAAAAAAGCTGTCAATGATAACAGCACGTTTCCTTTTATAAGCTCGAAAATATTTTGCATGGTGATTTAAGATAGAAATGACATCCTCTAGAAAATTCAAGCTGATTGTTTTGCTAAACACTCGTCAAACTAAAGCAAAAAGGGATTACAAACATTTAACAAATTTATTTAGGTATTGTAAAATTAAATCTGTCTTATTTAATGAACAACTAAGTAACCCAAGGCTTAAGTTGACATTATACCCTGTATCATAGTTATACACATTTAAGTACAGTTAAACTTTGAACATTATAATCTGTATTACAGTTATATACAGTATACAGAGTACTAAGCTCAAGGTTTGATTGTACATTATTCTCTGTATGATAACCAATACAGGGTATAATTACAGCTTAAACCTTGGACCACTTTAGTCTATGTTTATTAAAAAGACAGAAAATGTTTTATTTTCACACGTTCCGTAATTTTTAGCGCCATAAATCAAAATATAAGGTCTTTAGAAAATGTTGTTAATATTTGAAATAGTTGTACATATATTTACTTCAATAATATTATTGTTATCTTTACAGGATTCAAGACTTGCACTTTGTGTTAGTTTAAAGACGAACAAGCGTGAAAATCTAAGTGATTTAATGTTTTTTTTTTAAATTGATGACTACTCCAACATTTTATCATTCTATTATTATCATTCACTGTTACATTTTATTTTATTGATAAACAATAGGGCTAGAAAAGGACTCCATATTAAAAATGGCTTGCGTTCATGTATTCGTATTGGTCCCAGCACTTCATAAGGAGTCTTTTTTGGCATTAAATTTTTGGCTCACGAAATAGAATAATCAAGTAAAATGTATTAAAATCCTTTTATTTCGAGATTTTTAATATTTCAAAAATTAACCGCAAAAAACAATTTAGACCTATTACTTAGCAGTGTCTAAAATTGACATCCAACCATTGACCTCTAAATATCTTATTTCTATTTATCCAACCAATAGCATGTTATACGTGAAAGGCAAAATGCTTTTGGTTGAGATTTAAATTTTAGACAATGTTAAGTAAAAAATGTCTTCAACTTTTTGCGTAGTAAGTCGTTAAGTGTTTATGTCATTCGTTATTATTTTTTACATGCCCGTGTACAATTTATTTTATATGTCGTCAAGTATAGAGTTATAACGTATTTGTCTGACTTCGCGCTATTATTTTTATACTTAAAGCTTTTTATCGTCGGATCCTGATGTAATTTCAACATTATGAATAAGTATTAAAAGTACACTTATACAAGTATATTCTAATACCCACTCATAACTTGACAATTGACATTAATTTTGAAGATAACGCGCGATTTTTGACAGCAAGTTGTATTCATTGTTAGTACAGACTTCAGCATTTAAAACTGTCAACTGTGTCAAATTTTTGTTCAGCACCTACGTTTTACCAGTCAAGAAGCTTTTTCTCTCACTTTTTCTTCTTACTTACCTCAGAATTTAAGGTCAGATAAGTATTTCTTTTAACTAATTACTTGATTTTTCAATTCCGTGTGAATTCTAATAGCGTATGACTCCTTTCCTTACATGCCAAAAGTAGATACAGATTTTATATAATTTTAATTCTACTATAGTAGGTATCTACAATAAGATTTATTTTAAAGTGAAATGAAGATATATATGTTACTGAGATGATATGGTAATAAGATAAGTGATCAGGTGATCGTTTACAGTTGATTCTATAAATATATCTAAGTAAATAACATATTCTAAGACATCAACATTTTGTAAATTAAGCTAAGACATGCGGATATTCTAAACTTCTGTCTTATTTATAAACAGATTAAAGTACTCCAAAGTTTAAGTTGACATTATAGTATTTACTACTCTGTAATACAGACTATATTGTCAACTTGAATTTGGAGTATATCTATGTTTATTAAGATGGCAAAACTTAGATAAATCCGCAAAGTTTATCCACGGATTAAAAAGAAATGTATATATTTATAACATTTTCAAATATGTAATGAAATGTACGTTTCATAATACAGATAATAATATAGATAGTTTAATTGTCTGTGGTATTAATCGCGGTCCGATTAAACCATAAATTATAGATGCATTTTATTTAAAGTTCACGGTTTGCCAGCGATGTTACAAGCACAAGTTTAGGTACTAACAATTAAATGAGTATGTACTAAGTAGTATATTTTGCCAGGGGTCACACATAATACAGATATGCAAGCAGATATTATTTCGAACGTAGAACGGTTATCCATGATATGCATTTTCTTGAACATAATATTTAAATCGACATAAAACATTTAGACAACATTAATGATTTTTATCTTTTAGAAACATATAACCAGTTTTAAATAATGGATTTATGACTAAGATTATGAGCAATATTACAAACAAATTGTTTTTCAGGTAGTAAACGAATGATACATAAATAATTACAATTCTGATAACATTCGTTGTACACAACCCACGTTTTTTGTGATACCAATACGATATAATACAATCATTATTAATATTTAACTCTATAAAATGAAATGCATTCTTGCAGGACCCACTTACCCTAAAATTTCCTTAGCTTACCTGTTTTCTTTTAACATCTATGTAAATATGTGAAATTGGGAATTGAGCTAGCGGTTACAGAGGTGCATATTTTGACATTTTCACGAATGCAATAAGGGCATGCAGATACACAAAGTTCTTATTATAACGACATCAAATGTATTGAGTATGTAATTAGACAGCCATTTAACACTTTTTTTTTACTTTTTTCAATATTTTGCATCATTAACCCGTATATTTGGTTAAACCTAAAACAATAGTATTTGCGTTGACATCAATAGTATAGCAAATGTACGAGAATGAACTTATCCACCTAGTTACATTATATATAAATAATATATCTTAATAATTATAAAAATGATATTTATCATGATCCATGACTGTGGTAACACGAAGAATATGTTCAAATAATTATATGTAGTGTAATTGAATCTATTGTGTATATGAATTACTATTGTAAAAGTAGTAAAAGATTAATGTCACTTCAGCACAAAAATATTCTATCACTGTTTAATATTGTACATATTGCGTTATATAGTCCTTTTTGGTAAGCAAACGGATTAAAGCACAGAAACTATTTATAGGTGGTCTGTTTATTTGTCTATTAGCTTAAATTAGTTTGAATTTACAATACTAAAAATATTTATAAATTGTGAGTGTCTTAAGTTAGTAAAAGCTCTAATGTACTGAGCAGCCTTAGGTGAATTCACAACACTGGAAATATTTATAGATGGTATATGTGTATTGAATTAGTAAAAGCTATAATGTAGCAGCCTAAATGGACACGACAGGAAATATTTATAGATGGCATGTGCACCTAGTACATAGTGCACATGACATCTATAATATATTGTTAACCTAGTAGTCTAAAATTAGCAAAAGCTCTCATGTGATGAGCAATCTACATTGAACTTACAACACTGGATATATTTATAATTGATGTGTGTATGTCTTAGATTAGTAAAAGCTCTAATGTACTGCGCAGCCTAAAGTGAATTCACAATAGGAATTATTTATAGCTAGTGTGTGTGTCTTAAGTTCTCAAAAGCTCGAATGTACTGAGCAGCCACACAACAGAAAATATTTATAGCTGATATGTGTGTCTTAAATTATTAAAGCTCTGATGTACTGAGCAGCCACACAACAGTAAATATTTAAAGCTGACGTGTGTGTCTTAAATTGTTAAAGCTCTGATGTACTGAGCAGCAGAAATATTTATAGCTAATGTTTGTATGTTAAATTAGCAAAAGCTTCAATGCACTGAGCAGCCACACAACAGGAAATATGTAAGGCTGATGTGTGCATGTCTTAAATTAGTAAAAACTCCAATGCACTGAGCAGCCACACAATAGGAAATATTTATAGACGGTGTGTGTGTTTTTGTCTAAAATTAGTAAACGCTCTAATGTACTGAGCATCCTAAAGTGAATTCACAATAATAGAGTTATTAGTAAATGGTGTGTGTGTGTGTGTGTGTCTTAAATTAGCAAAAGCTCTAATGTAATGAGCAGCCTACATTGAATTAAACTTACGTGGTATATGGTGCTTATTGTAATCTACGTAAGCACAACAAGAAAATACAGTGATATACAATTTTGATATTGCAGGACTCATAATCAACTGCAACCTTATTTACAAATTTCCAATTTTATTTGAAATTTATGTAAAGCAGCCTTCATGATGTATTTTTTTTTAAATAATTCAATTGAAAATTGTTCATTTTTTTAAGTTTAAATTTTTTACGAGTTTATGTTGCACCTTAATTATAATTTATATGGTTATTTTTAATGCAGGTAAATAAGCAAAAAAATTACTGTTGTTTACCTCAACTTTACAATTTTACTGTTCACTAAATTTATTTTAATTTGTTAAGCAGCCTCAAGTTAAAATGATTATCTTATTATAATCTGTGTAATAAATTACTAAATAATTTTTAATGTCTCATCTGTGAGTTTTATTAAATTAAAATGTTATATTAAACTTCTTTAAACTTTATTTGGTATTATATTTGTGCTACGGGATAATATTTATATTTTTTAACAAACCACAGCCAACAAGCATACGACTGCTGATAGTAATATACAACCGTAGCCTGCCAAGTTATAAGTGCTTTGCTGTGATCCTCTGGCCAAGGTTTTAGATTAATTTGTAAGTCTACTTCCTTACCTATTTCTACTTAGTTGTAATTCTTTTTGTTACTGAAAGGCTGCCTTATATAAAGTTGGTATATTACTGTATTAGCTGTTCTTGCTTAAACACATATTTATAATACAACTAATCATTTGTATTGCTTTCTAAGAGAATATCACGTATCTCCTCCTTCTTTCACCTTTTATCTTTATTATACATATTAATAACAAATAATGTTATAATCACATATAAAGCATATAAACCTGTGTTTACAGGCAGCATTTTACTTATTAAATGACTAAGTTGCGACAGACGCTAATGTATACGTATATAAAAATTAATAATAATTTTTGGCCTATAAATTAATGTTCCCTCTATACGAGTATACACCTCTATGCCACTAGCTCGGGGCTACATTCATTTGGTAATATAAGGACACATTATTAAATATACCCTAATTACAGAAAGTAGACTTTGACCCCGCTTCATCCAAACGTTCTTACAAAGTTCTCTTTTTACCATCAATGAGTTAATTTTGATTTACAAACATATAAATGTACAATAAATTTTAGAAAATTATTTAAATTTACAACCATCATTACTATAACTAATACATTCACTTATAATTATCATTAATATAATAAATAATGGTAATTATCTCTACTAAATAGACAAATTGAAAAAGTAATTTTCTACAATTTATAACATTACTTCTATATTGTAATTAATTATTAAATTAATTTTGTAAATCTTTGGCAATAAAGAATTAAAGTACGGCTAAAAATTAATTATAATTTTAATACAACCATCAGTACTATAGCTAATACATTCACATATTTTAACCTTATTCTAAACAAATCAAATTAACTGCATTTCTAATTAACAAGAGATAATGAACGTGGCTTTTGTTCCTTGATGAATCGAGGCCTTGATCAGGGAATCACGGGTATTACAACAGACATACATTTAATATAGTTGACACCAATGTATAATGCATCCTTAGTATCTATCATACATGTAGATCAGAGTTCAGGATTTGTTCAATTCGATTTAGTTGTAAACTTGTACTATCAGTAAACATAGACTAATGTACTCCTCGGTTTAAGCTGACATTGCACAGAGCCAACTTAAACCTTGAAGAACTTTAATCAATGTTTATCAATAAGACAATTAAAGATCACTTTAAACTCTTATAAATATATGTTTAAAGCGCATGCATATATCTATTGTTTTCCTTCTCAACACCAACGTACAATTTACAATTAAAAGTTAGTAAAATGACTTCGTACATTTTCTTGTATTTGTTATTTTGTTGCATACACGCGTAGTCTGGTTTAAAGCTTAATATTATTAGCTGTATATTGAGCTGTTGCCCGCGTCGTTAAAGCAGGAACATTTTTTTAGGACCAAAACTATCCTATGTGTTAATTCGGGTTACCCTCTATATGTGTGCCAAATTTCAGGAAAATCGGTTTTGCAGTTTTGCGTGAAGGAATAACCAACAAACATACAAACTTTGCATTTATAATATTAAAATAGTATAAATAAAATTAAAGTTTTAAACGCATGTACGCAGTTATTTTATTACTTGTCGTACTAGGTTTCAATGTTATAATTTTATAAAAAATATTAAACACGTACTAGAATTTTATATATTTTTTCTCGTTTTGGAGTGTTAAGGGAAGTTATGTTAGTTGTTTTTCGATATAATATAACCACTCGTAATAAACATAGACTGAATTGTGCTAAAGTTAAAGTTGACATCATATTCTGTATTATAGTTACTATACAGAATATAATGTCAACTTATATCTTTAGGTGGACATTATACTCTGTATAACAAATACCAGACAGAATCTAATGTTAACTTTGCAGTTGCCATTATACTGTCAGTTTAAAGGTTTAAGTTGTAATTATACCCTGTATACGGAATATATTTCCTAATTGAAATGGAGTATTTCAATCTATGTGTTTAATGACAGAGATGGACTTAGATAATATGCATGGCTAAATATTTATTGAGTTTTGTGAATTTCCAAATTCTGACCGAAGAAAACAAGAAGCACAGGGGGCGAAACGTTAGCCCAGGAGGATTTATACCCTCACAAAATATATATAACCTTAACATTTGAAAACAGGTTAAAAAAATAGGAGTTAGATTTGGATATACTATAGATTGTAGGCCACTATACTGAAATCATTTACACCATTCTATTTTTTGCCTACCCTAAAACATTACCTATAATTACCACCACCACTATGTTTAAGATGGCATAATTTTCAGGTATATGGCCTACGAAATAGGTAGCACTAGTAGAATGTACGGAAAAGCGGTGCCATATGGCTGTATTAGACAAGAATATTTTTACCGTGCATTGAAGTAGTGTATCCTAAAGGGTTTGGCAGTATAGGCCGTGACAGTGGAAGATCGTGGAGCGCTAGGCGAAGGGCGCTAGGGATAGGCGTGAACAATTTACTAGAAATGTTCCTCACAACAAAATCACTTAGCACTTTGAGTACGTCAGCCATATTGTCAGTCACATCCCTAATATTACACGAGCAGATTCCTAAGTTTCAATCACATATTAATTCAAATCTATCTAATTATGCGAACTGTACATCAAACTACATTTAAAACCTTCTTGGAAATCTGCAAGTGTTGTAAAACATCGATATACGATTCAAAACATCGTTCTATCGACATTTTATAAAAATATCGTATCATCGATATTAGAAATAAGTTGCATGCAGATGGGGTAGCATTATGTGTACTCAACATTAATTTTAAAACTATGACTAGATAGAGTAAGTTAAGTACACAGAACAGTGAAGTCTGTACTTGATAGTACATTATACTTAATTTAAAAGTGCCTTATTGTAATACTGTTATTAATACTGCCCGAATATTCTATCACATTTATGCAGTCTGTTATTTCGGGGCATCACTCTCCCTCGGGCCGAAAGAAGTATAGTGAAGTGACTTATCGATAAAATCTTAAATCTATGTTTATGACTATGGGAATGCTAAAAGCTCTTACGGATCCGCAATCGAGGAGACATAATCTTCCAATGAAAGGGAGTTCATATGATTTACTTTACATTTAAGTAGTCCACACCTATTTTGCATTAAATGATATAACAAATGGACCTAAAAGTAAAAAAATACACTTATCCCAATTATAGCTAGGGGTAATTGATAACCAGACCTAATAACTATGTTATCTAAATCCACATTCAATCCCATAACTGAGCGGATGTTTTTCTTTGAAACAGAGCTTATTTATGAAAGCTCCATAACAATCACAATGACGAGTTCATACTTTTACAGCCATTCGGCAGACAGATTCGCTATTTGGTAGTATTACTTTGGTCTCAAAGGTAGCTAGAGCTACATTACTCTAAATTTTAATATTACAAGTCGGAACTTCACAAATAGGGTAAAACCGGGATAGATGCCACACATTTTGAAATTTATTTATATCTCCTAGAACAAAAAAGAACAAATGTTTATGAATCTGGATGGACACTTTACTTATTTTCAACTTATGTGAAAAGTAAACATTTTTTTTAGCAATTCCAGAGTATTAGCGAGTTTTGCGGTCCTCTACGTTTTGGAACATTTATCCCACATTTGGGATAGTTGCCTAACTTATGTAAATTACGTTTGGGGATAGATGACTCGCCGAAAAACAAGGCATCCATCCTCCAAAAACCATCCTTGCTTTTTATCGTTCATGTAACTGCACAGAGCCATGCGTCACAGTCATCTAAGGGTCTTTCGATCTATACCAGTGGGGCCATCTATCCCGGTTTGTTCGGGTTCCCTATAACATATACCACATTATATAAAGGTCATGACACATATGTACACTTCAGAGTCAGTACAACACTATCAGAGTAAATACCGGAAATTGTTAGGCGTTTGATCATTATACTTAACTACTACTAATAAGTCCGTGGTATACGATTTTGTTAATTTAGCGATTGGGTGGCTTATACCCATGGGTCATACGTTCGAGGAAGCGATGGACGTCGTGGAATCTTGGACGTTGGGCTGGCTCCCGCCGCCAGCATTCGTGCATCAGGTCGAAGAGTTCCCGCCTGCACCGAGGTGGTGGCGCAGCTGGAACACACGCAGCACGTCCACCTTTGCGCCACTCGTTGGCGTTTGCCACTACCTGTGTTGGTCAAACATTGTAAACTTTTATCGTCAGCACTTGGTGAAATTCTATTTTAAGTTGGTATCACTATGTTTTGGGGTGCAATTGACATTTTGTCGTAGTCAAAGTACAAGAGCAGAAACCCTTAGAGACTCGACATGTTTGTCTGTCTGTCCCTTTGTCCGTCAGACACAAATAGAGGAATCGCCTACTTGTTTGCTATCTTTTAACATAATAGAAATACGATAATTTTTGTCGCAGTTAGAGGAATAGTATATGGTACAAAGATTATTACAATATATATTTATATACCTGGTCATCACTCATCTCTTCAAATGGTTTTGCTGTGCAGTAGGTCAGAACTTCCCAAACTGTGACGCCAAATGACCACACATCGCTGGCTGGTGAGTACATACCCTGAAAGTTTTAGAGACTTAGACTGACTCATCACCGATGAGGAAAACTGTTAGAGTTATGTCCATGAAGTTTTGTGAGTAGGGTCATTTTATTGAGGACCCACTAAGGACGGAATTTCGGAAATTTTACCCCTAAGGGGGTGAAATAGGGGTTGAAATGTTGTATAGAAACCGTCATTTTTAAGTTAGGAGTAAACTTTATTTTTGGGCTACTTATTAAAAATAAGTAGATACGTATTTTAAGTGTTTCTAGAAATTCTACCTTAAGGGGGTAAAATGGAGATTGAAAGTTTGTACGGAAAATCGACAATTTTTTAAGCTAGAAACTTGAAACTTTATTTTTTGTGCTACTTATTAAAAATGATTAGCTACGTACTTAAGCGTTTCTAGAAATTTTAGCCCTAAATGGGTGAAACAGGGGTTGAAAGTTTGTATAAAAGTCCTTATTAATGTGCTATAATCAGTAAATATATTAATTGCCACGCGCGCAACGTCGCGAGTAACAGCTAGTACTTATAAATACATTGAACATTCTCTATATCGAAAATATTGAATACGAAATATGTCATTGGAATATAAAGTTGTACTGTTTGTTTACAAATGTGATAATGGTTAAATTTAAAGGAAAAAGTTTAAGTTCCAACTTATATTTTATCAATATCAATCGAGAAGGAGTCGGAGAGTATGAATGGTATGTATATGTTTATACGGTGAGTAAAGCACAGTGCCCCGAAAAACAAAAGAGAAATATTTTAACTTTATTTCCTCTCCATCATGACGTTTGATTTTTTAGCGGTTCTTAAAATAAGAGATTTAGTGTTATTTTTTCAATACGTAATGTAAATCGAACAACGCAAATGAGGTGGAACTTTAAGCTCGAGTTACGTGATTTTTTTTTGTTTAAACTAACAAATTTTCGGAATAGATTGCTTGTTTTTAGTATTTGAATTCAAACTAGTGATTTTTAGTGTTATGTACATTAATTACGATTCCCGATAAAAACACAAATTTAATTTACAAAAACAGCAAATTTTAAATATCTCTGACTACAAATTTAAGACCCCGGGAGACCGAGATGGACAATCCACGATCAGATCACTCGGATATTATCCAAGGGTGGTGTCAAGAGTCTCCGAAACCGGCGTGTTTGTATGAAAAGGGTAATGAACGTGAAGGAAGCCAGACAGGTTTGTCAGAATCGTGAGGTCTGACACTCGATATTCTCTGCCCCGTAAGAGATTTGGCGTGAAGATATGTATTTAAGTATGTACATTTTTAAGAAGATAAGTATGTAAATATTACCAAAAGTAAACTTTCCCAAGCCATCCAGCGCAGTGGTATGCGTGTACCGTCAGCTATAATGTGATAGTCTCCGGTGAACTCTTCGCAAAACATGGCGTAGTCAGACACTTTAATGTGCAGGTCTTCACTCACTGTTATATTTCTGGAACAAATATTATAAGCCAATAAGTAAAATGCGACCCTTAAAAAACCTTACTTAACCCTTAAAAAGCAACATAATCTTTCCCATAAAAGCACGGGAAAAACAAAAATTTTACTTTTTCTAGTTACCTCGTAGTCGAACGGGGAATAAAGTATCCTATATCCGTCTCCTGGTTCTAAGGTTCTAAGGTCCCCATAAATTTCTAGCCAAATCGACTTGGCCGTTTTTGAGTTAAAAATAGTAAATACACGCGAAAGTTTGTCACTCAAAAACTGCTGAACCGATTTTCTTGAAATTAGTCACACACATAGAGGGTAACTTGGATTAACACGTAGGTACAGTTTTTATACCGAAAAAAGTTCCTTTGGGATCATTTACCATGCGGGCAACGCCGAGGGCAGTAGCTAGTAATCTATAGAACAAGCACACAGCATTTGACGCAGCTGTCACCTATAAGCACCATTGACGTCAGATACTATATAGTGCTTGGTTGTCTTACGTGTTTAATCCTACCAGCTACCTTCCGTCACTTTTCTTAGCTAGAAAATGGTAGCTATGAGGAAACGGTAGCAGGAACAGGTCAGGTGACCCTAACAATACCGGTGAGTTGCTGCTTTTCTACGTCCTAGTACTCACACTTATATATCTGTTGATGATTATATCTGTGCTACCAATCTGATGAAAATCTGAGCATATTTGTTTCTCATTTAAGTACGTCAATAGGACACGTTTTTTGTTCTTAGAAGTATTAGTATTTATAGGTTCTATTTTATACAGGGCCTACACGCAGGCCGGATTCAGTCTTCAAGCTAGGGCTATCACATACTCAATGTTCATACATGGCAGACCAAATTTGATAGGACGACCGCAGGGTCGGATTCAGTCTTCAAGCTGGGACTATCACACACTAGACGTTTATACATGGCAGACCATAGTTAATAGGGCGAACGCAAGGTCGGATTCAGTCTTCAAACCAGGAGTGTCACATACTCCACGTTCATACATGGCAGACCATAATAAATAGAACGAACGCAGGGACGGATTCAATCTTCAAACCAGGGGTATCACATACTCAACACTCATACATGACAGAGCATAATTACTAGGGCTAACACAGGGTCGGATTCAGTCTTCAAGCTAGGGGTGTCCCGTACTCAACGTTCATACATGGCGGGCCATATTAGTAGGACGCACGCAAGGCTGGGTTATGTCTTCAAGCCAGGGGTGTAAGGTAGTCAACTTTCATTCAAATGCTATTCGCATACTCCTGAGAGCCGGGTCAGTGGGAGGCAAGACTCACTTAAATTCGCTCTTGCGTGTAAGTATATCATAAAGTAAGTATACTTACCGTGCTGAAAGATCCCGGTGTACTAACTCGAACGATTCCAGATACTTCATGCCGTTGGCTATTTGACAGCATATGTGAATCAAACTCGAGTAGCTGGAACATACGATTATTTATGCTTAAAAGAAATATTTTAAAAATTGAAAAATATTTTTTTTCAATTTACGTTCCTAAATTACTTGCTCTCTTACTACAAAATTAAACACTCGTTGAACTATGTTTAACTAAACACTACGTAAAATTAGACTCTAAACCAGTAACCTGCCGTTGCTGTTGCGTTATCCATGTGTAGCACGTTTCATTTAATTTATTTAATAAAAATGATATACATATATACATATACATATAAACTACAAAGAACTTTGCAGCAACTTTGTTTGTCCGCAGGCTTAAATGCCTCCCATAACTTTTTACATTGTGATACTTTAATATGCAATAAAATATATAATATTGTTACGCTATTAAACAAACAAAAAGACTAAATAAATAGATTCATTTACAAAGCTACAATCCCAGTTTGAAACTAGGACTTTGAAAACGCGTGACTGCGGACTGATATTTAACAAAATAAAAGAACTTTTGTTGAAAAACTAGACGTCTGATAACACGTGACTGGAAGAAGACAAATCACAAAACTAAAAAATGAGTTAGAAACTAGGGCTTTGACAACCCTCGCTTCAAACAAAAGTAGTGAATGAGTTAAAAAGCTTGACTTTTAACAAATAAAGTCTAAAATACAGTTACATGCAAATGAGGATGTGCGTTGAAAAACTAGAAATATGAAAATGGATGTTTAACATGCAATTAAATGGTTTTCGAACGCTCGTGACTTAAAAATTAAAATAATAAGTTATGAGACAAAAATAAATGTTACGTTATAGTAACAATTAACTGAAAATAAGAAATAAGTATATTTTAAACTACTACACGCATAATGTAGACGTAATAATAAAAAATGAAATAAGGAATTACACGCCAATCGCCAATGACATCTACCGCGCTAGTGCGGGGCCACAGTTTTAGTGATGTTACTAACGAATAGCCGAATAATAGCTACATTTAAAACTGTGTCTAACAGTAGATATTTTTTTTTGTGGTTTGACAGTGAACAAACACATTTTCATGGAAAGAGACAACTGCGGCCTATTGATACCATAGATGTTTTTAGTGCATCGCTGTCATGTGGGTGGGGTGTTCAGCTAATTACGTAAGTCTAGCGTCTCCCCTCCACTCCGGACAGGAACATGACATTGTAATAATTGTGGTGACAGGAATAGGTAATACGGAGGATCTCTATTCGGATAAGTTCCAGTACGACACTCTACCACCAATGGTCTTATTGTTAATGGATGTCTTGACCTTTGCTCGCCTCTTATACTTATGCTCATACTATAAAACAAAGTCACTTCATCTGTCCCTATGTCCCTTTGTATGCCTAAATCTTTAAAACTACGTAACGGATTTTGATACGGCTTTTTCTGATAGATAAAGTGATTGAAGAGGAAGGTTTACATGTATATTTCATAACCGTGCGAAGCCGGGGCGGGCCGCTGGTATTGTATAAATAAACTTACTTCAATTTTCGTTCCGTTTTCAAAATAGTGGGGAGGGGAACGGCATCTCCGCGGTCTAGAGCCGCGCATGGGGGTTCTAGCAGGCTCAATCCAAGGACCCGGGCAAGTTGCGGGTGCTTGAGCCCTGCGCCCCATGTAGCTTCGCGGGCAAATGCCGCCCTGGAATACAAAAAAAGTTATATGCCTCGTGGTTTATATAAATCATGATTTTAAAAATGTCCAGTTGTAAAAAGTTACCAAGCAGTATAGGGATATATTTCATAATGCGCCTGAAGGACGTATGTAAGACAATATATTTGAGATTGACTAAGTGCCACTTGGACGTTCCTGGGTTAAGTATTTAACACT